>JAGDQP010001916.1:0-112923 GCA_022664845.1 Lepisma saccharinum
GTGGCAAGGTTCATGATCCTCAAGCTATAAGGGTGTGGGGATCCTAAAACCCACTACGTCCACCGCCACCAACCTTAAGGCTATTGCCAGCTCGCGCCAAGTTCCTTTGTTCCTGTTACATGCTGTCACCAAGGAACTTGGCTCATCCGTCTCCCATTTCACACCTTTTTAGGGCTAAAGAACTTGGCTCCACTTTTTGCACCTCTGGTGTTTTTGTTCGGATATAGAACTAACCAGGATTATTGTCACTCTACTCCAGAACCGCAGGTTCTCAGTTGACTTCCAAGGGCAGTGTAGTCGATGGAGAGTGCATAAAAATGGTCTACCTCAAGGAAGCATGTTGGACGCAATTCTGTACAACATTTAAATATACTATCAACCCATAGCTCCCAACAGCAGGAGTTTCTTGTACGCTAACGATCTTGCTCCGGCCACACAGAGCACAAATTTTGAAGCAGTGTAGAGCAAACTTACCAACGCCCTCGAAGGTTTGTCAATTTACTACAGCGCAAACTAGCTTAAACCAGATCCACAAAAACGCACGCGTGTGCATTCCGACTGAGAAATAGGGAAGCTAGTCGAAGGTTGAAGTTAGTATCGTCAGGTCTTCAACTAGAACATTGTGACGCTCCAAGCTAGAGGGACCCTCGACAGATCTAACACTCCATAAACTGCAAAATGAAAATTTTCACTAGGAACAACTTGCTGAGAAAATTAGCGGGAACACAGTGGAGTAGTCAACCACAAACTATCCGAACTTTGGCAATGGTATTGTGCTATTCTGCCGCAGTGTATACCTGTCCTGTATGGTACAATTCATCTCATATATCATGACAAACAAGTGGATGTAACTCTCAACGAGGCTTGCAGATTGATAACAGGCGTTTAAAGTCTACCCCGGTCGAATGGCTTTATCACCTCGCAGGAGTAGCACCACGCTCTGTTAGAAGAGAAGTAGCAGCGAACAAGGAACGAAAGAAAGTGGAACATAAGAGTAGCTCCCGTTTCATGGACAGGAACCGTTTGTCCAGAGGCTTAAATCCAGGAAAGGCTGTTTGAGAACATCAAAGGAACTTACAATTCAAGCAGAAAAGACCAGGCTCCAGTTGTGAAAAACAAAGAACCTCTTACCCTTTGGTTGGAAAGAGTAGCTGGAACCTGATTATCACGAGGGATGGTTGGTATGGAAGTCTTTGAACAGACTGAGGTCAGAAGTGGGCAGGTCCAAGGTGAACTTAGCAAGTGTAACTGCAGAGAAGACCAGAGACATGCTTCAGTGTCAACTGCGTCCAGTTTCATGCACGGAAGATGATCTATATAAGGTCTCAGACAATGCACTAGACGTGACGAAATTTTGGTTAAATATGATATAATGCTTTCAGAATTATTGTAACTGTGTTTGTCCATGTTTCTGACACGAGAATAGTTATTAGAAAACATATTTCAGGGTTAGCTTTAGCAATATTTTCGACCGTTTTGTAAAGACCTGTCTTTCCTTACAATGTTAACCAACTCGGCACGCACACTCTTGAATATCTTTCCACGGTATGCAAGTTCTTGGAAACGCCGTTCTGCTACGCGATCAACGTGTTTGATGGGGTTTATGTCCGGTGGCATTGACCAGTGATCCAGTGACTGACTTGCCCATTGAAGTGTTTGGACGCCATGTTGTGGCGCTTTCGTAGTGTAACACAGAGCGCCGTTGCAAACTGTTTCCATTTGACAATATTAGCTGCCGTATTTTGATTACTTTCACGTTTCAACCCTCACTACTGCCTTTATATACATTTTTGTTACATTCGAAGTTCCGGAGCCCCTAGCTCCCCTCCCCCTGGACCATGGCACCTTAAATTTTGGTAATCTACATCTCGTTATGTTGCTTGCGATGTATTGGGTGTGAATAGGATTTGTGTGTTAGAGAACCGTGATCCTTCCTTCTTAGATGCCTAAAGTCCATCAATAAAATCTAATTTTCTGCAGTAAGTTAGGATAGTACATCAAATAATAATAATGATAAAAACTCCCTACGACGGAAATAATGTACCCGGTGTTCAGAATTACTTTCACAGACTCAACAATTTTTCACGTGAGTTGGTGTGAAAACATATCTCATTATTTTATGTAAAATAAGATAAAAGAGGATATCTGCACAAAATCTAGCTTAAAAGCAGAACATTTTTTTTTTTTTTTAGTACTCCTAACACCTAAAATCGATCATTTAGATCCCAGAGAAACTCTTCTGGAAGTGGTCTTCTAACACGCTTATAGATGGACATCTCGATGACAGAGGAAACGCTTCTGGAATTTTTCTTGCGGTATCGCTTACTCCTGATACCTGTAGATGAATATCTGGATGCCAAATCTCCTCTCGTCAGATGCAACAGTAACGGGAATTATTCTATTATTCTCATTGAAATATAACTGTTCTGGTGGACTTTTTACTATGCACTTATTTCGACACACACACAAAAGAAGAATCGAAGACCTCCTAAAACGTGGCATATATTCAATCACCTAAGATCAACAAATTTCAATTTGAAAAGAAAGAAAATACAGTAAACGAACACTGAGATTGGTAATTTATTAGTATCTGATAAAGAATTACCACTGCAGTATTTTACCTGACTCCAGGCACTTAGGCAGGCAAAACTACTAATTAATTGTCGGCAGCGCGGGGACTCTCTGGGCACGGGACCCTGGGCGGTTGCCCGGTTCGTCCGTACCTAAGGCACCCACTGGTTCCAGTACACCAACAGAACGGATATGTTCAATTTAATTGCTGTCTGGTTAGTTAGGAAGACACAGAATGACGTGAAAAAAAATTAATGTGGCACTCTTTTAACCAGATAAAAAGTTTGCATAGACATTGTGCCATAGCGTATTGTTCTTCTGAAACACTGCATTGTTACATTGGCGTCTGCTCATTATGTTGTAGTATTGCAAAAGAAACACACAATTCTTTTTTTTTTTTTTTTTTTAAAAAAAAAAAGAAAAAAAAGAATTGTGAGGGATCTTCAAATTTGACTTGGAATTTTTCCAGTAAATTTGTTTTTAAAGTTCTGTCTATTATTAATTAGAATGTACTCAAGATCAAATTAGAATTTCCGATGTACTCCCAAGTATGAAATAAGTAATATAATATGGCCCCTCTCTATTCAAGAAAGTCATAGTTGCCTTCTAGGAAGAAGAAAAAATACTTAACGAGATGGCAGAGTCATCTTGTTGTCACCAGGGAAAAGCGACAACCACTTTAAAAGGTCGTTTAGCATTGTCTTCCCTTTTTCTCGGTGTTCGCACGACTTATCCCTATGTAATTACTATTACAACCTGTTTGTTGCATGTTCCTGGCAACACGAGCTATTTAATCTATCTACCCTTTCAGTGAAGCAGACGAACGCGTAGAGAAATAGCCGGTAGGAGGAACCAAAGACGCGGTCTGGAGTAGCATTTGGTGACTGTTCTCAGGCATTGAGGCAAGCAGGAAGAACTCTCTTATGTCTTTGCGCAATGTTGTAGAGGAAGTTGATTTCCGACATCATAGTGGATAGAAGTTTCTAGTGAAGTAATACTAAAAAAACATCCAATTGTTGTTATAAGTGATGTTCATCTGCTTGAGTATCAAACATTTTACTTGTTCCAAGTCTGCATGATGACACAGCCAGCACATATTCGTTGCAGCCCCTATGAAGAACCTAACCTGAAATAATTATTAATACAACGAACTAACTAAATTATTATTTGCTATATTTGTGGAGATCAATCAGCCCACGAGTACTTACAGCATTGATGGTTTGTGCCGCTGCGGTCACTGAATATCTCTGATGGAATTCATAAAGTATAACATGCCGTATGTTTTCTTCAGGCTCTACCATTTTGAAACACAGCCCTACAACTTACTGTAGAACGATTTTGTTCCGTGCACAGGTATACAATGAACAGCACTGGTTTAGTTCGTAATTTGGCCGTCGCATAGTGTCAGGCAGAAAACGACATTACTTGTGGAACGACCCAATACAATAATACAGCTTTAATTTTTTTAACTAACATTTTGATATTGAGTAGAACTTTTTTTTTAGAAACTAAACGTTATTTAATTAATTCAGTCAGCTAAACTTTTTGCTGATGTTTTTATTTATTTTTTGAAAAATAAAAGTTAACACGAGGATATTAATTTACTAAATTTAAAAAAAACTTAAAAATAAACACATCTCTTTTTTCAAACTGCAGATGTCAGTTTCATTTGATAAAATGAGGAAGTGTTGAAACACTTATTATAGAGATATTATATTTCAAATGTATTAGAAGAGTAAATACTTCATCCTCTTCGTTACCACGAAAATTCATCGATACACGTTTCCCTTCTAAGCTCTAGAATCCTCTACAACATATGTGTAAAATGATCCATGCTTAACATCCGTTGAAGAGATGGAATATATTAATTAACTGAAATTTCATTAAATGTTGCCACTATAATTTCACTTTGTATTTGTGTTATGAAATTGGAGATACTTTTTAATCGTTATAATTAATATGTATATGTAAGAAGAAAATCGGTTAAAGCACTACTGATATGATAGCTCGTAATGTTTCGCTTATACCGGAAGTAATCCTTGGTAAAAGCAGCGCATAACATTCGTATCCCCATTTTTAAAAAAAAAGAAAACGCCGGTCAGATTTTTTTTTTAAAGGAAAAAGTACATTCTTTCATTAGGAATTGGAGAAGTTCTGAGATGTAGTAGATTATCATAATAGCTGGTGTTCTCTCTAAATAAGAAGGTTTTGCAAGGAAAGTTAGCTCTGTTCATTCATATCAATACGATACTTTAATTTTTTCTTAATATACGATTTACTTAATACATTCAAGAAGTTCAGATTCGCTTTCTTTCTCTTTCCCTACTCTCTTCAACCATTAAATTCAATCTCTGCAAAGCTTATATCCTAATTCGTTTTTTCTCTTTATTGTCTGAATTATTATTAGTCTCTATTCAATTTTCTTCTTCAATGCTTCACAATTAGCTATCTTCTGTACCTAGTTGATCTTTCCTTCTTTGCTCTATGTCCATATTTCGAAAGTTTCAAAAATGTCTCCCTTCACTCTCTCAACTAGAGTCCATATTTCCGCTCCATATTCAGATAGTGTATATAAAACATTTAATCATTTTTCTCCTTAACACTTTTTTTTTCTTTTATCGGTCCATAGAAAAGATTCTTCTGCTTAATGACTAGTTATTGCCTATTTCGCCATGGATATTCTGGCTTGTAGTTATTTTTCAAACTTCCTGTTCCCACTTTTAGTACTTCCAAAATACGGTATGTGAAGTTGAATATCTTTTCTACTTCTATGTTTCTTTACTTTCCCATCCCCCCTCAATAGTGGCGTGTTCACCCTCAATTTTAAAAGTTTTATGGTGAAAGATAGATAGAAACCCTTTAAAACTTATACCCCCAATCATTTTGGCTTTACACACCACTCCTCAATCTGAAAATACTGGCATAATCCCTGTCTACAACATATCACCTTGCAAACTTAATATATTTTATTCTTCTTACCCTAAACTACAATTGCTCCGTCAATATTGAATTTTTGCAATATATTTAATAAAGAGAGCAATGGACCAACTAATTGCAGTTCCTTCTGTCATGCCATCTACTTTCAACCATATTCTCTTAAATATAGAGGCTTCTTTTCAGTCATCAATTTTTCCACTCCACTCCTGCCTTCTGCAACAGTTGCATCTCACTCAGTTTACTCGATCGAGTGCTTGTTCGAAATCAACAAAAGCGACGTACCCTTTAGCACCTTCTTTTTACGAATTCTACGTTAGGGATATTCTGGATAGGTGAAATTCTAAAATTAAGATCTTTGTAAAACCTTTCAACTGTTATAGCTTGTGGATGGTATGATTCTGTCTGTTAAAACTTCATGCATGTATGTTAAAAACTTTTATTTATTTATTCTGAATGCAAGAAAATAAATAGTGAAATTATGTAAAGTCTTTCAAGCTTGAAAGTTAATACTAAACTAGTTGGTAAAATATGTAAAGGATCGGAGGAAAAAATCATGCTTGTTGCAAAATGTTTTCAATCAAAAATTTATAACCATGGTAATCGAGAATATAAAAGGAACTTTTTTCGTTACCTTTGATTCACCAAAACTCAACTCATAGGATTGTATCGATCTGACGTTTCTCTCTCTCTCTCTCTCTCTGTCTCTCTCTGTTTCTGATTTTTTCCTTGATGAAGAGGGGCAACGGAGGTGGAGGGACTACTTCACCCACAAAAATACGAAAGAATGAAATGGTAATGCTCCAGACCTCATAACTTTGGGGGAGGGGCGGGCGGGTGAAGGTAAATTCTTTGTTGGTAACGTTTCATTTCTCTGTGTAGTTTCTGAAAACCCCTATGAGATCGTTTGTTTCTGTGTAGGGCCCCAAAATCTATATGTACACATCAAAGCACACACACACATACACACACAGAGAGAAAAAGTGAACTAAAGTACCTGGAGAAACAATCATATAAACCTAGAAGAACACACACACACACACACACTACAAAGAGAGAGGGAAGGAGGGGGGTACAATGCGGCAACAAATGTGCAACAATGATAGATCGGCAGTTGGTGGTTGCCAGGCAACAGATGGGCAGTTTGTTGGTGTGACGGCCTCTTGTCTCCGCGCCCTGGTAGATTTAACGTTACAGCATAGAGTGAAATGAGGTTTTGCGCGGAGGCAAGAGAGAGAGAGAGCGCGCGGCAAGAGGAGTGAGTTTTTAGGGACGGCGGCAGTGGCGGGCAAGTCGGGGGGTGAGGCAAGAGCAGTTGGAGAGAGAGAGATAGAGTTAGAATTGAGAAGGATGGGAGAGAAGAGAACAGAGAGGCTGCCTCTGTTGTCAAGCAGAGTCACTGAGGAAATAGAGAGAGTGAGAGAGACAGAAACAGCGAGAGAGAGAGAGAGAAAGAGGAAGAGAAAAGTTGGATCAATATTTCGGTTGCCGGTCGTTCTCATGTAGTACAATGGATAAACGGGATGCCAGCTACTAGTTGAAACCTTCTTGGAGGGAAGTTCGGAGGAGAGATGAAGAGAAAGAGGGGGAGAATATATTGGAGGGGTGGAAGATCACAAGAGAAAGAAATGGTTGAGGAAATAAATACTCTACAAAAGAAGAAGCGAAAAAGGAAAAGAGAATTACTAAAGGGACAGAAAGAAAAAAAATGTAAAGAGGGAAAAAAGAAAACCAACTGCAGTACGTAAGAGGATGACACTTACTTTGTTCTTGAAAATGAACAGTAATTAATTGTTTCTTTAAAAGTACCTATAAAAGAACAAAGATTTTGAAAATATATATATATATAATATTTTTTTCATTACATATCCAAAGAAGTAGTAATTATCTTCACAATCAAGAGAAAAACCCGAATTTTACTGGAAGGATGTTTTCAGTGAATGAATGAATGAATTTGTGTTAAGTTCTGTGGCTATAGATACTAAAGATAAATAGATACATAGATAGAGATAGTATGAAAGATTATATATTTTTGTGTTTATAAGAAACAGGATATTAATGAAAGAATATTTGTTAGTTGGTAGAGAGAGCGTAGGATTGCGACAGTATTTTATGTTAATTTTGATAGAGAATTAGTGGAGCGCGGCAATTTGGGAAAACTATCGGACGTGGTATGATGTAATCAACGAAGGCATTGAAGGTTCGTACATTTCGTTATCAATGAAATGTACACACTAAACTTCATTTTAGACAAATCAGTTTGCATAAACACCAGGAATACACGGAATAGCCAACTATGAGTATAAAATTGTGGTCATCCGGAGTTACGGATCTAAACCTGATACATAGAAACTTAACGAACTTGATACTCTGCACTATCCAAAAATGCATATTTCAAAATTCCATCATGGGTGTGCAAAGAATTGCCCAAAGGAAGTAGGTAGGGGATTTCTAAAATTCTCTTAAGTAAAGGCCGGTCAGATTGACAAATTCAGTATGAATGGGACTGTTTCCCACCAGGAAATAATAATTCGTTTGCGCCAAGTTGATATCTCAAGTAGATTCCATTTACTGAGCAATTTTGTCGCCTTTCCGTAACAAGCAGGAGTAAGAATTGCATAATTTCATCGATTTTTTTGTTTATTTCTTATCAAGGAGATTGAATATCATTGTTCGATTGTATATTATTGATAATGTACTCTCTTTAAAAAAAAACAGAAATTTAGGGTGAAATTACTGGCAATCGGGGACGCCAAGCCTTTACCCTAAAAGTTCAGGTAACCAACCATATTTATAACCTACCTCTATTTCAGAAATACACCGGAATCCCCTATTTCCTTTGGGGTTCTCTTGTACGCCCATTGCGGAATTTTGAAATATGCATTTTTCTTTTAATAGAGCAGGTTCAGAGTCTTTGACGATACCGTACCGCATCAACTCTTGGTGTTATAAATATCAAACTTGGAAGTTCATTTTCCTACGCTTTCGCCAGCCTGTGGCTCCGAAACTAAGAACATTTCGAAAATTCATCAGAGGAACTTTCCGTCTTGATTTGAGGTGAGGAATCACCTATATATATCAATCACTTCCATAGCAACCAAACTTATTTTCGTGGTTTACGATCCATGTAACCAAATATGACATAGTAATCAAAGGTATTACTCCGAACGTTTCAGACATATTATAATCTTAAACCGATTACTCTTTCCATGGTAAAGTAATTATCTTAAACACATATTGGCGAATAAAATTACTCCAACCAGTTTTTTTCTCTGGTGATGATGATACTGTAAATATGTTAGGCACTAAAGTTGTGAATGTAGTAACAGTAGCAAAATTAGTAGTAGTAGTAGAAATAGTTGTTAGTTATGGTAGTGTAAGTGTTTGTGATATTAGAAGTAGAAGCTATATTTGTAGTACTTGTAATAGTGCTAGAAGTGTCAGTAATTGTTGCTGTAATAGTTGTATATTAATAGTAACAGTACTAATGTAGTTGTAATAGTAGTGGTAGAAGAATTAGCAGTAAAAGTAGTAGTATTAGCAGCACTAAAGCAAGCAACTGTGGCCTATACCGGGCTCATAATCTGTGGGATGATTTCCCTCACTCATCCGGGGACAAGGATTAGGTTGGGACTAAGTAATCCGAAGATTCTGTCATTTATGGAACAGCTGAATGTCTTACCTCAAACATATGCAGTTGACATTTGTCTTACTCAAACATATGCATACTGTACTGGACTGGGGAAATTCAGTAAATCCTGGAAAACTTCACTAAGGAGGCCTCAAGTAAGACTGTTTGATTGCTCCTCAGCAATGTTACGAAGTCAGTAGTACAGTAGTAGTCGTCGTCGTGTCGTAGTAGTAGTACTAGTACTTAGAAAAAGAAGAGGTTAGTTTGTTTTTGTTACTGAATCGAAACGTAAACCAGAGAATCTAGACAGTGTTTAGCGAAATAAATAAGTAATCAATTTAAGTGATTTACTGTCAACACTTTATTTGTGTTAGCTCAAACAGAATTTTGATATTTGTTAATTGCTTAAATGTGTATTTATCGTTGGTATTTACTTTATATCAACGAGCATCAGTCTTTCTGAATCAATTGCTGCTCAATTTGAAGATCTAAAATAAATATAGGGGTATGTGTAATGAATTTTTCATTAAAAAAAATCAAGGGGTAAAGAGCATTTTACAAAACTGCAACATTTTGACAAATATTTCCAGATCGTGATGCCGTTTAAATAAATGAAGGGTGTAGGGAAAAAAAACAAGTAATGTCACAAAACAGGTTTATTGAGAAAAAATCAGGTTTTAATTCTTTAATCGCTTACATCCGATTGCAAAGATGTAGACCTAGACTAGACCATGGTTTAGGCAAAGCCGGTGAAAATGAATGTTTAAGCCTAAGCCTAACTTAGACTAAAACTAAACTCCGTCTTTGCAATCGGTCCTTAATAGTTAAACGGCTCACCACATATTGTCTCCTGTGGCCATTTATGAGTTGTATTACCTCGTTTCTTTGACCGTTTTGTAGTTCCATTAGTTATACAGCCCAAAATCACTAGAAATGGACTGTCTCGGTTTTCTCCCGATACCCTTCAAATTATTTTTCACTGTACTTTCAATGAATTTGTCTTAAGTACGCTTTGAGCTTTCCGTATACTTAGAAACAAACAAGTAACTCCATAGTTCGTAGGCCTATGTATACTACTTACAACAATAATCCAAAGGGCATTCTATTTACATACCTATAAATGAATTAGTTTGTTTACTGATAATCGATGTTTAACGAAATTTGCAAATGCATGTAGATTCTGTCTGTTCCATTTCTGTTGCATTGTGTAGAATGTTGAGTGAGCATTTAAATTATGCATGAAAGATGACAGGCTGAAATGTCATTGTTGTTTTACTGACAACAAATCTTTAAAATAGACTATAAACATAATTTAAATGCGTAAAATTAACTCTTGTAATTTAGTCTTGAGACTGTTAATGTTTTGTTTGTATTTTTGTAACACTTCGTTTCCTGTTGCATATAAATGTAACCTAATTCAGTTATTTTGCAAATTTAGTTTTATTACCTTGAAAGACAAGTTAGTTTTGATTACATGGACAAGCTTATCATATAAGGTTTCCAGCAAGGAAATGAAATCAAGTCAGTTGATATTTAAGTCCTTATATTATATTATTTAACTTTAAATAATGTTTTAACTCCAAGACAGCGTTTCCAATGTTTTATAATGTCCCTCGATGGTTTGATCCATCAATGTGGTATCATAGAGCATTCTACTGGAGTATAACTTGGATGTCTTAAAAAGTATATAACGTAGCTAGTTTAGCATATTGGTTTATCGAAGACCAGTTTCAAATCTAACAGTAACTTGCTATGTCATAGACAGCGACATCTTTTTTGCCCAGAATAACCCCTAGTCAAGAAGAATTCATTTTATTCATCTAATTAATCTATATATCCTAATGTTGCGATGTCAATTTGAGTTTAATTGTCATTACAAACTCTTTTTTTCTTATCTCATAATCAAAACCAGTAGCGTAACCAAAATTTTGGGGCACCCATCCCAGGATCTTTTTAGGGTTCTTGTCTCAGGACCTCTCTAGCAGCAGTATCTCCTACATACAATATCAGCAATTTCTTGCCCCATGCCTTAAGCCCAACAACATTTTCATCGCGAACAATACACAGATCCTAACAAACTGTGTTGTCAGATTTCTAAAACGGACATTTTCTCTAGAGTCCGTCAAAATTCCCAAGCAGGCATAAAATTCCCTTCCTCTTATTATCAACTCTGAGGAAGCTTTAAAAACAGCATTACGAGGCGACTTCTCTTGTGGTTGCTGGATTAGCCATTAACTCAATTTTTATGGCCTGTAGGGACCCTGGACACTTGGGCCTCTCGCAACGTGGGATCTCGTTTTGTTCTAATTACGCCCCTGATTATGACTAAAGGTCACTATGGCTTCAGAACTATTTGATTTTAAATTTAATTTCTGTCGGCTGGATAGGCATCTGTGCCACAAACCTGGCCACGGAGTTCTTCAGGTAGTTGTCATAATCGCGAGAGAAAAAAAATGATAACGTGCTCCCTGTTTGGCAGTAATTGCCAATTAGGGATAAGAAGTATGGGAGAGTAACGAAATACCTTTTAACTTTGAAATATTTATTACTACCGAAATTCTCCACCAAATAATTAAATACAAAATTTGCGTTTTAAGTATATCTCACAATTCCAAAAAAATCGCGAGTCGCAATTGCTATCATTCTTGGGTTTCCTAAATTCCCGATATTCCTTTCGAAATAGGAACCGTAGCCCTCTAAATGAGCTACGCCTTTGGCTAGTAAAGAAAATATATTGATTAACAATTAATTCAAGACTTCTGCCTCTAGTAAGGTTCTAAGACATTAATCGCGATCGCTTAATGGTAGAGCGCCCACCTTTTGTGCTTGGGATCGTCAGTTCGATCCCTGCTCATGCCATGCGGGCCTGCCTTGTGATGAACAAACACCGTGTGTACGTGGGTTTTCTCGGGGTTCTCCCATTAAGGCCTGAAAAATTAAATTCCAATTCCAAATTATTAACAAAAGCGGCTTAAGTTCCAATTTTTTATTTGGCTGTGAAATTGCCAGCAGAAAGAAAATGTTTCCTATTGGAATTTGGAAATTCGATTAACTAACGCATACATCAGACTCATGTATGCGTACCAGGAAAAAAATAATATATATATTCATAGACTGAAACGCAATATGCAATCATATGTGTCCTTTTCCACTAATATTTGCTATTAATATTACAATTATTATTAATTCAGTATGTTGCAGGTTAACATATGGACGAAAGCTGACACAGAACAGGCAATTTCCATTTGATTGCTTGCAACAGATCATGCGATTATCCGTTATCTACTGAATCGAAATGAGGTGTCATCGTGACAGGTTATTCAGAAGGGGTGGAGGAAGTGATCTCACACATACCGGCAATTTACATCTTGTAATGATATTCAATAGTCGGAGATAGAGAAGGGGATGATATTGTTTCCCAAGCGGTTAATACTGTTTAGGAATGTACAACCAGACAATTATAACTAAAAATTTCTAGTATTATGAGATTAGGGACTTAAATTATTTTTAATACTAAATTATGTAATTATATTCGAGTGTGAGTAAAAATTTTATCTAGATATAAACTATCCTTCCCTGTACTGTGTAGAAAAATGAAAAGCGTTTATATTTCGAAATTACTTACTTTTGATATATGATGAAAAATGATAGCACCAAAGTGGTATAAAATAAACTATTATAGGGTCATAGAAAGTCACGTAGTATAGTAATGATGTGATGACGTGGATATTTCTGAATTTGGCTGAAACCGGCAACCTAACTTCTTTTACGTAGTCTAGTAATGTTATTTTATCCTGCTGGGTGGGGTAACGCTCACTGCCTTGTAATCAAGGTATCCCGTTTCGATGCCCGGTTGTTTCTACAAGTGGTTCGGAGTTCACGTTAAATTGTATGTCCCTTCCATAGAACGCCATTTTCATTCGATGGAAATCAATGGTAAATCAGCATCGGTTCACCTTGGCCACTGATCTCTGCCTTCGAGACGAACACCCAGCCATACCCCATATTTTACAAGCAATGTGATGATTTTCTTTGTGAACTGCGTTTTGCATCCTTGATGGTAGGCTATGTAAAATGATATTGAGTTGTTTCGTAATTATTGGTTAATTCTCACATAAATAAAAAAAAAACTCCAGTGACATTTCAGAAAAATATCTGCCTTCGATAGCAATACATTGTGCCCAACGTGTTCTCAGTGAAGCCAGCATTACAACGGTCTAAAAAATCACGGACAGCATGAATCACATTATATTGGTTAACGAACTGTTTGCCTCTCAAGAAGTAGTTCAAGTGGCGAAGTCTGTAGGGGTCAAGTGTAGTGAATATGCAGGGAGAGAGACGATCTAGTATCCGAATGCGTTGATATTTTTGCATGCTTCCAACAGATACATGTTGGCTGGTCCCATTCTGGTGGAGTATGTGACCCAGACGATTGATAAGTGATTGTAGTTATTTGCACAATTTCTGGTGACATTCGTCCAGCTGACGGCAGCACTCTTCAATTGAGAGTGTTTGGCCACACTGCAGAAATTCATAATGTACCACAGTTTTGGAAGTCCATCATCATCCAGAGATCAGAACTTTCTGTGAGTGTAAGTCGGGTTTTGACATTTATTTCGATGGTTTCCTTTTATTGAGTCGCTGTGTTATTCGCTTTCTGTTGTCATAAAGATCGCCTTTTTTATCAACCGTAGGGATACGATGGATAAACGGAATGCTACCTCACGTTGTTGGAGGCAAATGCATGTTTCCAGACGCCGTATTTGCTGCTGGTCGGAGAGTGAGTGTCAAACTCAGGTATCTAGGTTTTTAATGGAAATTGTCGTTGGTGATAGAAGCTATCCACGAGCTTACGTACTGTGGACGTAGGCTTCTCTTCCACTGGTAGACTGGGGCGTATGGGACATTTCTCCGACACGATGCGCCAAGTGGAACTATCTTTGCAAATTTGCCTTACCAGAATTGGCCAATAATTACGAAAGAACCCAATAGATTACTCACTTTGCACTTGCTTAATTATTTCTATCATTTCATGTACAAATGCATGGTGTTGAAAACGTAGCAATAATTACTTTTCATATTAGCTAGTCCTTTTAACCCTACAAACTATAATCCATTCTGTCCATCAGTTTACTACTAAAACCAGTTTTATAGACGAATTTCTATGTTAGGTGTCTGATATTATCAGTTTTATACGTGAATCTTTGTTAGAGGTAAGAAATTAATTTTATACGTAAATTTTTATACTAGAGATACAATGTAAGAAGTTAGTTCTATGAAAAATTTCTGTTATTGGTATAATGTAGGAAGCCAAATTTATAGATAAATTTCGATGATAGAAGAATGCAATATTTTAGTAAATTTAACGTAGTACTAGGAAGCAATCTCTGTAGATAATTTAGTCGTAGACGAAGAGCTTTTTATGTATATGAATTGCTCTTTTTTCGTACTGAAAGAGTTGTTAGTAATAAAAATATATAAAGTGTTATAAACAATTCATCTTGCAGAAAATTTTATCTTTTCTCATCTGAGTCAAGAGAAGATAGCAATTTCATTTTTACCTGAGAAACATCTTCATTTCTCCATACTTATATACCTTGAAATGAAAGCTACCGGACATTTTACATCCGCTTCTTCTCTGTTGTTTTTGTCGTTATCTGCACGAGATAGGAGTTGCAGATACAAATATTCCGGGGCACACTAGGGCTATTATGTCGAATGGTTGCAGGATGCCAGCGTCAGGACTTGCTATAAAAAAAAAGAAAGAAAAGTTTATACAACTGGAATGGAGATGCCTTTTCCGCGGAGCGTTTCAAAATTTTTTTTGTGGACCATATTACGTGTGGTAACAGCTCTTTGATGTACAACTTAGCACTTTTCGCCGTTAGCTCAGGTTCTTTTCCATTCCAGGTGTGATATATGGCCAAGTGGATGAGAAAACTGTATATTCTCTCTTTCAACTCTTCTTATAAAACGGAATTTAAAGTTATCATAAACATCATATGGTAAGCTAAAAAAAAAAGAAAATAGAAACATTATGTTGTCAAGCACAAGTTTCATGAAATAAAGATGGTCTTCTCATTTTGCATATCATTCTAAAATAAATTGTAACAAGCATTTTTCTATTACTTTAAATATGTTGCCTTCAGTTCGTCATGCATAAACAAAGTTAGTTATCACTTTCTAATGTGTTTCGTGTTCAAAACTTTGACTTTTGGTTCCTTCACAATTAAAAGTAGCTTTTTACCATGCAAATTTTATCCCATGCATTGTTCCAAACCTTTAAAACAAAAGAAGTAGTCATTTTAGTCTCAAATAAGATTGTTTTTTTTTTTAAATTAAAAATAAAATAAAAACATGATACAGTGTTCTCTATAGTCATAATGCTTTTGTTATCTGTTTAAAAATTATTTACATCTGGTCTAAAAGTCCTGTGCACTTCTAGAATTTTATTTTCCTTCTGTTCTAAGCGGACAAGCCGTCCTACCACGTGTAATCTCTATACATAACTAAAAGGCAGTAGTTATCTGTTATCTCTGAAAATAACTTGACAGGACGGGCTTGACCGCTTACAAAAAAAAAAGTAAAATAAAATTCCACAAGTGCACAGGACTTTTAAACCAGATGTAAATCATTTTTAAGCAGAGAAGAGAAACATTATGGCTATAGAGAACACCGTATCATGTTTTTATATTATTATTTTAAAAATCATTCTTATTTGAGAATAAAATGGCTCCTACTTTTGTTTTGAAGGTTTGGAACAATGTATAGGATAAAAGTTGGTGTCTTCAAAACTACTTTTAATTGTGACGGAGCCAAAAGTCAAAGTTCTCACATAAAAGTTATTAACACTTAGAAAGTGACAACTAACTTTGCTTACGCATGAAAATATGACAAGATAATGTTTAAAACATCAGTAGAATGTGCGTGTGTGGGTTTTGAGGCAGTAGGTATCTCATGCATTATGATTTATTGAAATTTATATTTAAAACAATTAAATTATATTTATATTCAAATTTGATATTTTACAAGTCATCAAATGTTAATTACAATTTACACATTGAATTAAAGTTATTTATTATGATATTTTTACCATAAAGAACTAAGAAAAACTTGTTGAGCAATTGCTCAATAGATGGCACAACTAAAACTATTTCGTAACCGAAGTGAGAAACTATTAATTTTGTTTATAGAATCGATTTTCTTTATTTGTTATTTTAATCCATGATTTATTTTAGCGTTAAATGCAGAAACTTTTCTATAGTGAACAAACGATTACTGAGATATTAACAATTTTATTCGATAACACACTATTATTTGTTATGCAGGCGTGCATATAGGCCTGGTGCAAGACTTGGCTACTAAAATACAATCAAATCTGTTCAGATCCACTGAAAGAAACAGTCTCTCCATATTATATTCATGATAAATTACTCCACTGATCAGACTTCTTACTAAGGATCCCTTGTTAGTTAGCTCTCTCATAACAAATGGAATAACAATAGGATTCACACGTTTTGCTGTAGCAGACTCAATTTCCAATGGACGCCCTTTTCCATGTAGAACATGTCCGCAGTATCACTCAGGAAAAAGATGTCAAAATGACCCTACTTGCTATAAATGCTGAAATAATCACGTTAGTTACATGTGTTCAGTCACACCAAGTAAAAAATGTTGTGCAACATGCAGGGTCACCGTACAGCGGCTTCCAACTGTCCTCTTCGTCCATATCAAAGTAAACAGAGCAATGCAATCAACATATACAGATCTGATAATTCCAACAAAATCAGTTCGTTTTCCATAGACAAAAAATGCATATAGTACGCAATCTGATGAACAGATTTTAGAAAGAAAATTCCAAGATAATATTCAAGAAATGAAAGACAGAATTTTAAGGTGGATAACTTCAGTTCTCTCCATGACGCTGCCTCATAATTCATTACCTAAACTACCATCAGCGATCAATCAGTCAACTACGAAGTTCTTTCAATGCCAACTAAATAAGTTAAATCTAGAGACGGACATATGTACATAGGGCAGGAACCCTACTTCAAAAAGAAAAAAGACGAATATTTAAAGAAGCCCACATCGAGAGGAAATAAAACAAACACTAGTTAAACTCTTCAGTATTCACGATGATCCACGGAGTCTGGACGACTAGCAACCTTACTATAAGACAAGTATCTGCAAAATTAAAGAAAAACAAAATTTAATTCACAAATCCTAAAATATAATTAAACCAATTCACTTTTTTTGCATGGCAATTTCATATCTCCAAATACATTACTATCCTTATAATTACCTACTTTAAGAAAATTCTAATTCAACTCTTTCAATGAGTTCAAAATTACAAAACTATAAATTACATTAATGTATATCTGTGTTCTGGATTAAAACATCGGTCTAAAAAAAATGATCTTTTGATAATTATCTAACTAATTTTATTTTCTTAAAATACTTTTCCTGTATTTGATTTCCTGGGAGTCTGCTTGGTGAGGGTTGTTTTGTTCTTTTGCAGTTTCCGGTTCAACTCCTCCAAACAATTCTAACTCTTTCTCACTCAATTTTTGTATTTTCCAAAGGACGAAAGTGGCCTAAGCTGGCCAGAAGTCCCTCCTGGTGGCCCAGAAATTTTACTATTCTCGTGTAGGTTTGGCTAGAGTTCCAAAATACATTGTAATTAATGTATACTAATAAAGTGCTGCTTCTGAGCAGGCCTGGAGTCAGTAATTGGCTTCATGACTTAAATAAATATTGTTATTCCCTTTTCCTTAAGAAGTTTTATTAAATAGATGTTACCCTCCAATCATCTGTTGGATATTCCCAAACACAGCCAGTAGCACGCCCGACACCTTCGAACGGTGGATATGGGGCACACACACTGTGTAATCTGCAGGTTCGACGTCTTCGTAATGTCCCACCATCAACGTGCAAGAACCTGTGATTAGGATCATATCAGGACAGCGATATTCTAGAAAGGACCTGAACGTATTCCAATTTTGTTTCTTCTTTTTAAAAAACAAATTAAGTTACCTAATTTTGTTAAATTTATTTTAGAATTTGAGGCAGAATGAAAATATTCATCTTCGATTCCTGAAACTTGCACTTCACTTTTTTTTTTCTTTTAGCTTAGCGATAAATGTTTATAATAACTTTAAATTGCGTTTTATAAGAAGAGCTGAAAGAGAATATACAGCTTTTTCCTCCACTTGGCCATATATCACACCTGGAATGGAAAGAGGAAACCTGAGCCAGCGGTGAAGAGTGCTAAGCTGTACATCAAAGAACTGTTACCACGAGTAATATCATCCACACAAAAATTGAGACACTCCAAGGAAAGGTAACTCCGAGTTCACTCATCGTTCCATTCCATCTGGTTCTCTATTTTTCTCTTTTTTATAGCAAGTCCTGACGCGGGCGTTCTGCTGAGACCATTCGACATTATGATCCTAGTATGTCTCGGAAGATTTGTATCTGCAATTTCTATCTCGGGCAAATTATATACTGAAACAACACGAAAAATGGACACAAAATGGCTAAACACTTTCAGTTCAAGACATATTAAGTTTGCTGAAATGAAAATCTTCGCAGGTAAAAATGCAATTGCTATCTTCTCTTGGCTCAGATGAGGAAACAAAAAACTTTCTGGAAGAGGAATTGTTTATAACACGTTCCATTTTTTAATTACCAAGAATTTTTAAAAAAAAAAAAACTCTTTTACTATCAGAAGAGAGAAATTTATATACAGAACTGCATAAACAATATTCTCCCTTCGAGTAAATAATCCACAGAGATTCCTTCTCAGAATTGAGATAAATTTACTGAAATATTATATACCTCTATCATGGAAATTCATCTATAAATTTAGCTTCTTACCAAACATAGAAATTAATCTATAGAATTGATTTTTTTTTACATCATGCCTCTGAGAGAGAAATTCATCTATAAAGGAAATATCTTATCACAAGGTAGAAATTCATCTACACAACTGATTTCTTACCTCATACCTAGAACAATCAAAAATTGTGTATATAATAGATAATATCAGACGTCTAGCGTACGAATTCATCTACAATACTGATTTTAGTACTAAACTGATAGGCAGAATAGAATGTACTTGGCAGGATTAAAAGCGTTAGCTAAATATTGCTACATGTGTAATCCCTTGGATCAGTACATGAAAAAAGAAAGAAAGAATTAAACAAGTGCAAAATGAGATAAATCTACTGGGTTGTTTCATAATTGTTGGTCGATTTCGGCAACGCTAACTTACAGAACCAGATCAATTTCAGGCACTCCTACACGCCCCTGCCAGGTGAAAAGGTTCAGTCCACGATATTTTCCATAGGAATCGCACATCGCTTCTTCTACAAGAAAGCAGTAACTTATTCAGGTTCTTTCTTGCGGAAAGATGTGATCCAGAGGTCGAGCTCGTTCATAAAAGTTAATATTAAAAAAAAAATTAAAAAAACTTATAATTCGTACTAAAATGTAAAAAATAATTTTGTTTATACATGACTAAAAACAAAAAGCATGAGGCGCTATCTCATATACAGTCACTTTATAAATTCTTCAATTGGCGTACCTCATGTTTTCTTTTTAGTCATGCATAAACATTTATTTTTTTTAGTACAAATTGTTAGGAAAACTAGGGTGTATGTCTAAGTAACATACGGTATTCGTTTGGTGGACTTGAGAAGAAACGTTGAAAATTGTTGGAAAATAAATACGTCAGTCAGTACGACCGGCAGGAGGACTGGAAATTACGTACCTCCCAGCGCCGATTCGAAGTTCGAGATAGTAGCTTCTAACCAGAGGACCTGGAGTAGGTTTCCTTAAGAACCTTACTCTCTAAGGGAAGGTTAAAATTAAAAAAAAAAAAAAAATGAGATTCATAAAAGATTGTCAATGGGTGTATTTTCTAAAGGCACTATCCTGTTGAACTTCCACGACTGTATTTCCCCACCAGACGTCGAGAAAAATTTAGTCTCTCCAAACGCTGTCCAGCTTACTCGACGAGCCTACCCTTGAGCATGCTTGCCAGAGTTGTTGCTATTACACTGTTGAGTTTGTTGATCAGCTTCCTGACCCGAGTTTCCTCGACGCCAGTGTAATGGCGAATCCAAGTTGCACAGTATGCTAATAGCCCATCAATTTTCGGCATAAATTGTAAAGTTCTATGTGTGGTACTTGAAGAGTGTACCAATTTCTGACTTGGAGAAATATCCCATCGCCCAATTTCCTATGAATCTGAATATGGATGTGACACAACTATTTTTCGTAGCTCAATAAAAGGTTCTTCTTATTAGGTAGATTTCGAAGAAAATATACCTATTGAGATCGATACGATATGAAAGTATATATATATATATATATATATCTGTGAATAAAAGACAGTGGCGATCACAATGAGAGCTTCCGCTCTCCTCTCCCAACCCGTCTGGTCAGCGTGGGAGCAGTAGACCAACTCCTCCCTTCGGGGAGAGGCCTCATCCACTAGTGGATTGAATATGGCTGTGATTTATTATTATTTATTATATATATATATATATATATATATATATATTAACACGCTAGCGGCCACAATTTTGAAGATATTTGAACCAAATTTTTATATGTTGTTTCTAGGCTTAATAGCTCGGTTAAGTTCGTTAATGAGCAAAATCGGTGGCCATTTTGGATCCAAAATGGCCGCCGAACCCATTGTTGAATAGAATACACAGCCTAAACCGCTGGTGCTACTGAAATCAAATTTGGCATAAAGGTACAACATCACTTTTTTATTACGAAAATGTTACCTAATGAGTTCAAAGACGCCATCTTGGATCCAAAATGGCGGAAGTAAAAAATCTATTTTCCATATCGTTTGAGCTAGAGATACGAAATTTAGCATAAAGGTGTATTGTCACTAGTAGTTCAAGAAAATATTACGAAATGTTGAAAAAGTCGCCATCTTGGATTCAAAATGGCAGCTGAACCCATTGTTGTATAGAATATACAGCCTAAACGGCTGCAGCTAGAAATATCAAATTTGGTAACACTATACATTATCATTTGTATGTTACTAAAATATTACATGATGTATCCAAAGACGCCATCTTGGATCCAAAATGGCGGCCCTATAAAAACATTTTCCACACCGTTTGAGCTAGAGATACGAAAATTTGCATAAAGGTGCATTATGACGAGTAGTTTAGGGAAATATCACAACATTTGGGAAAAGTCGCCATCTTGGATCCAAAATGACCGCCCAAACTCCCATTTTGCACACCGTTTGAGCTGGATCAATGAAATTTTACTTGAAGTTGTTCCATCACAAGTAGGTCACGACAATATAAGAAATCTTTCAAAAAGTCGTCAACTTGGATCCAAAATGGCCGCCCCAAAAACCCAATTTCCAAATCATTGAAGGTAGAGAAACGAAATTTTCTTTGAAGGTGTATGTCCAAGAGTAGGTTACAATAAATGGGGCAAACCTTTCTTTTGGGGGCGCAGCCCCCCGTGGGAGGGTGCAGATGGACTCCGTGGTGGTGTAGTGCTGCAGGGAGATTTTGGTTAAGATAAAGGAGGTGCATCCTCTCAAAACCATTGAAGTTGGGGGCGAACCCCCTACCGGGGTTGGGGACAGCGCTCCCAGCGAAATAGAGCTAATATATATATACACACGTCTTGTGGTATCGTTGAACAGCTCTTGATGAATAATCTACAAATCTATAAATAGTTTTCCGATAGCTCTCATATAAGGCGAGATTTGAATTTTTTAAAATAATAAAAAAAACTTGGAGATCTACCTCAGCCTGTAGGCCTACCGAAAGGGATTTCTTTTGTGTGTAATTCAGGTCAATTATATTCTTTTGATTAATGTGTTATTTTTATTAACGAACCATATGGTCACATATTTTAACATTCATAATACCGTTTGTCTGAGAGCCAGACATTTGTCAAAAGCTGTATCAGATGAGAAATATATGGGAGAAAACGCGTGAGCATTATTGGTGCTTATTGGTGATTTTATGTACTATCTTGTTTTCACGCACACACACACAAAAAAAGAAACAAGGTGTCTTTCACCATACAATGATTATATCTGTTCTCACGTCCCTGATTTATAGATTTATGTGTATTGCTTAACTGTTCGGTTTCATCTTCTTTTTCCTCTCCTTGGCTTCTGTATCTTCATATTAGATTAAGGATAACAGCAAATTTATGGTGATTTATAAGACTTTTGTTTCTTGCAGAGAAAACACCAAAGCGACTGGTCGGAGCGCTAAAGAAGGATTATTCCTTGTCTACAATGCATCACAGTCTCTCTCTCTCTCTCTCTCTCTCGCTTTCTTTGTCTGCAGAAATGCACAACATTCCTCCGATCCATTCCAGAGATAAACCAACACTCTACAGAAAGAGATGTTCCAAGAAGAAAGATGGCTGGATTTGAAAGCTTTTTGCTTTATACGTCGTTCTTTCCCCTTTCATTTATCCGTTTTCGTCTTCGTCTATCTCCTCCCTTTCTTCTCTTTCTTAACCCTTTACACTTTCTTCCTATCATCTTTCCCACTCTTTTTCCTCCCACTCTTTCACACACACAAACATATAAAACATACAAAGTATGAGGATGTAACACAGAAAAGACAAAATGAAAAAGAAAATCCAGTCTTGAAATTTGAGAAAGAAATCTAAGAATGTCCGTTTGATTTTCTTTTCTTTCTTTTTTTTTCCTTCTTCTTTTTAAGGGTTGGAAAGAAAAGGAGGTAGCATTATTGATAACATGGAGTTATGTATTTGCTTCCTGTCTTCATCGTCTCCTGAAAAGTCTATATTTCATCCATCTCTATTTTTTCCTTCTTTTTTCTGACTACTTCCTGTCGAGTTTACGTAATTCTCTGTCTCCATCTGTTTAGCTCTGAAAATAGAAACGTTCTTCCTCTCAATTCGTTTCTTGGTGTAAAGCATTGAAGCTTATTAAATTAAACGTTTCCAGACAATTCGGCGTTTTCCCGAACAAACTTTTGCATTTCTTCAACTGCCTCTATGTTTTGACTTACTTGTAAACAAGAATTACCTTCCTTGACGATGTAAGATTACCATGGTGATGAAGATCGGTGTCTACGGATCGGCACTGAGTACACGGTGAAAGCCGCTGACCACTTATAGGAGGTGAAACTCGATGCCTATGGATCGACACTGGAATGGATCGGTATTGACAAGATAGTGTTTCTGGCTCCGGATCGGCACTGGCACCTAGGATTGGCGCTGAGAAGACAACGAGGCGATCTGTAGTTATCTACGGATGAACATTCAGAAGGCGCACAAGGTCTCTGTGTATAGATCGGCACAAAGAAGGTGAAGACATTGAGAATGCGGTCAAGGTCGCTCTTAACTAATCGGCATTGAATAGGCGACGACGAACGCTGCCTATGGATTGATACTTAGAACGCTGTGAAAGTCACTGCTTACGGATTAGCAGTATAAGATGGTAAAGATCGTTCTCTATGAATCGGAAGTTACGAAGCGATAAAAATTACTCTCTACGGTGCAGCTCTAAAAGTCACCTAGTGACAAAGGTAGCTGAGCTTAGGAGGAGTGGTTCAAGTTCAAACCCTGCACACGCCTGTCATCTTAATTTTCCTAGGCTTTCCATAATCTCACCAATCAAATATCAGCATTTTACCCAATAGAAATTCCACCTCCACCTTCAGTATTCGTTTGCCTGGAAGATGTTTTCTCCGAAAGACACCATTCATTAGGTTTATGATACAATTGGGCTATAGATGCCCCTACAGTCCATGACGGTCAATACATAAATCAGAATCCACGAAATGTTTACACGCTACCACGTGTCATTGATTATGATCTTATGTATTCATGAGGCTACCTACCAGCTATCAGTTAAGCTTGTTTCAGATGATCAGAGACAGAACTGAATTTATTATTTAAGACGTTTTGTTTTAACTATAGCAGAGATGTGCTCAACAATTATAACGGGGAAAATGAACAGACAGACATAAATAAATATTAATTTTTACAAAGACATATTGTTTTCTTTAGTTCATTTATTTCTTTTATTCTAGACTCTTAGGTTCCTTGCCTTTCTGTCTATCTCTTTATGTGTGGGGTGAGAAAGACAGAAAGAGATTTTGAGGATGGATGGATGTCCTTCACTCACTCCTATTTCCACCCATTATCCTTCATGTTTGAATATGACCTAATGAAGCCACTTCTTTCTTTTGAACGCATCTCCAAAGCAAGAGGAGAAACTCAAGAGAAACAGCGATGATAAATAATTAAATGAAATATTTTCTTCTTTCTTTCTTTCTTTCTTTTTCCATCTTCTTCTTATTTTTGCTTATTTTCAGGCCCAGCGAAATTGAAAAGAAAAAGCGTGAAATGAAGAAAAAGAAAGTTAACTAATAGAGTACTTATCTTTTCTTTTCCTCTTTGCTTTCTTCCTTTGTATCTAGAAGTGAAAGGGAAGATAGAAATGAAAAGAGTGAGAGAGAGAGACAAAGAAGAATTGAGGAAACTATCTTCTGTTTTTCTGCCTGCGTGCGTGCGTGCGTGTGTGTGTGTGTGTGTGTGTGTGTGTGTGTGTGTGGTTGCATAATCAGCCACTACTTTTGAACATTGGCAGTATCTTTCGCAAAAGAAAAAGAAATAAAATGCAAGTTACCAGAAAGATGTCTTTTCTTCTTCATCATCATCATCATCATCATCATCTTCTTCTTCCTCTTCTTCTTTATTTTCCATCAGTCTGACTTTATCTATCTATCCTTCTCACATTCCCCTCTCTTTTTTCTGTGTATATTTCTTGATAACGTTTATTTTTTTTATTTTAAATTTCAATTACGAGTTTCGAGTTCTGTTATTTAAAAGGTAGTAAATTCTTGAAGTAATAACTCTGGTACCAGTATGATGTAAATCAATACACAAACTATAAAGGTGAACAATAAAGTTCTGTAGGATTTTCACGTGGTAGTACTACACGCGTTCCCCTCACCGTTTGTTCAGAGTTGAGACAAAGAAAAGAAACGTAACGTGTTACCAAATATTTCCTGTTGTAGCCGGTTGGTAGTGGTTCCCAGAGTTAAATAGTGACGTCAGTGAGAGCAGGTCAAACACTGGAAATCGGAATACAGGTTTGTATGCTGTACGATTTTAACATAGGAACGAATGCAAGTGCAGCAGGAAGAAGTAATAGCCAATGAGGTACTCAAGGCGACTATTGAAGCCGATAATAGCTAAACATGTGAAAAATTGGGAGTAGCACTGAATTGCCTTGCGGAAACTACTCAAGAACACCTCCAACAGCTTGGGAAACGATATAAAAGGAGTCGATGGATCCCACATGAATTGACTGTGGCTCAGATATTGGCACGAGTCTAATCAGGGGAGAAAAAACCGTTTCTGCACAGAGTGATGATCTGCAATAGGAACTGGGTTCCTTTTGATACTCCACGGCGTCATCATTGGTTGATACCGCATGAACCTGGCTATAAACCACCACTGCTTCAACAGAACATTTTTCTCTGTGTTTCGTGGACTGCTTGGAATATCATGCATCTCAAACTGCTTCCACCCTGCCAAACAATTAATGCAATCGTAGCAATTTGGAACGTGTGCATGAAAAGCTAAAAACTCTGGAAATCGCAGAAGTGTCATTCTGTTACAGGACAATGTGCAGTCACATGTTGCTAAGATCACCGATGACTGACTTGCTTAGGAAACGCTGATGCATTCCCCATATTTTCCTGACATTACACCCGCAGAATGCCATTTATTCCATTCGTTAGACAATCATCTGCAAGACTGACAGTTTGCAACCCTCAACGAGGTGACATACGCACTGGACAGCTTCTTACGTGCACGTTCTACCACCGTGAGATCCATATTTGGAGTCCTAAGACACTTTGCTTCTGTTGTCATGGTGACATAGCGTGCTCCCTGACCAAACAAATTACGTAGTCATACGTTTATTTGTCATCACAAAATGTTGTGAGAATATCATATAAAACTAGTATTTTTATACTAATAAACAGTTATCAGCACTAAACATTATATCCTTATGGAATTATGGAATAATAAGAAAGAAACTCAAGCAACAAACAGTCTGAAGAAAAGATTATATATTTTATGTGCATTCGTCGGTTGCAACCGTCAGGAGCGGTACACATGTGTTATGTGCAGAAGACAAAATTACTGAACTATTTCCTTCCCATGGCCAGTCTAGGCACAGAAAACCGTACACAGAGAATTACCCTGTATTCTCAAATGTGTACGCATTTCCTCCTGATTTCGAAAAGCTTTCTTTCCTCCCCGTTAGATGGCTCTGTCTTCGAAAAATTATTTTCTGAAATATCCTGGTAAAGTTCAATTCTGTGATTCGTTCACTATTCCTGTTAGCTTAAATGTGGCACTCCAAACCAATTAATCATAATGTTTGAGAAAATAAGCTATTGAGTTCAGAGACATCTAGTGGTGAGGCATTAAATTTCTTCGAAGGTAAAAGAAATAATGCGTATATATTTAGAAAAGCAGGTTGTTTCTCTGTATCGCTCTACGTGGTTTGGGTTCCTCATCTGAAGAATTCCAAGGCCACTATTTTGAGTACTTATCTGACATTCGTCAACTCCAAAGGCTCTAATAGAGATATTACGTATCTCACTGCAACTCTCTAAGCACATGAATTTACTATCGTAACTTTCCGTGAAATTGGGAACCCAATATTCTAAATTACTAGAAACTAACTCTATCTACTCCGTGCTCTATAACTACTAAGCACACACAGCTAGAAATGCAATACACCCAGGAAACTACTGTGAAACAAGATAGAAACAACCATTGAGCTCGCATTCTTTCTAATTTCACTCTTTTTAACAAAATCATTAGCACTATGAAAGAAACTATAAATATACACACATCCGAACACTTTTTCTCCCTTCTTTGGTTTACACAATGAACCACTCCATGAAAAGAAATCACCTTTTCCACTCTTGAAACGTTGTGTTATAAGAACCTTGAGGAATACTAAACACATAATTCCCGTATTCAAATTGGAGGAAAATAGTAATGATTGCTGATTCTATTATGATCATTTACACACGATATGAAAAATGATTCACTTATCGTAAAACTAATATCTTAGTGATTCTCGAAAACATACGTAATCATACACAATCAGCACTGTCTCCATTTACACAACCAGCCCTGAAGGCATATACAACCAGCACCGACCGCAATTTACACAACCAGCTCTGACGGCATTCGTAAAACCAACTGGTTTTAAAATCACATGGTTCCTCCAACGCACATATTTCCCGCTTCTGACCTTCAGGAGCCAATAAAATTAAACTCTAGCTATAAACATCCAGCCAATCAAACTAGACTAAGGCTTAAAATTTAAACTCACAAGGAGACTTACTAAAGTGTAACTCATCGATTTTAATGAAACTTTGCATACTTGTAGAACATAGAAAAATAATCGCGGGTTTAAGGGTAGAAACCACCCTATGAACGTTAGGGGTGGTCTCCAAGCATAGACAGAAAACAATCATTTAATGTAGAAGAAACAATACTGCCAGGGGGTGGTTTAGTACAGCTGATTAAGAATCGGACGTCAAAAGTACAAAATTCAAAACAGCGGATCCAATATGATGATTACAATTACAAAAAGTTGTCTGGTTGGAAATGCTCTGCGGCTAACCAAGAACAATTATAGTTGGCAGGAGTTACTGCGAGAAGGTGGCAGACCGATTTGAAACCCCTTTCTGTACTGATGTTAACGGGATGCTTGATTAAAGTAAGTCTCGTCACCTCTCACTATTCGGGGTGCTCATTTATAGCGAGTCTCCTCGCCTCTCACTATGTCAGAACTTCAAAGATCCTCAGTTGTTATAATTATTAATTTATAGCGAAAACGTTTTATAGTTATGATATTCCGTACAAAAGTGTGTGATGCATAAACATTGTTTACACCACGCAAACCCTATTACGGCAATAACTGTGCACAAATCGCAAAATGCTGCACAATCTTTGAAACAAATGTTACGGGATTTTCAAACTCAGGTGGTTTTTCTAACAAAAACCGCTTTTGTACCAAGCATACATAATAAGATTTGCAAATCTGGGCGACGAAAACTGATTATGAATCAGTGAGTGGATCTTAATTATCTTTGTCTTTCATTACAATCATCAACCAATCGCTGGTTAGACTTAATCGGTCGTTATTTAATCGAGTCAAATTTTGATTCTGCTTTCAGCATCACTATTCCATTCAACAATCCATTTTAACGATAAAGAAAGTGAAGACGAAAATTTCGGGCATCAGAGTTAAAGTACGAATAAATTGTGTTATCAGAATTAAACCTACTTTCCCAGTTTAGCGCCTATTGCGTTATTCAAGGTTTAACACGGGACCCAAATATACTATAAATCACTTACAAAGACTCACTTTAATCAAGCATCCCGTTAACATCAGTACAGGAAGGGATTTTAAATCGGTCTGCCACCTTCCCGCAGTAACTCCTGCCAACTATAATTGTTCTTGGCTAGCCGCAGAGCATTTCAAACCAGACGACTTTTTGTAATTGTAATTACCATATTGGATCCGCTGTTTTGAATTTTGTAATTTTGACGTCCGATTCTGAATCAGCTGTCCTAAACCAGGCAGTATTGTTTCTTCTACATTAAATGATTGTTTTCTGTTTATGCTTGGAGACCACCCCTAACGTTCTACACTTAAACCCGCACCATTGCCGAAATAAAAAATACGTGTCGATTATTTTTCGATGTTCTACAAGTATGCAAAGTTTCATTAAAATCGGTGAGCTACACTTCCGTAAGTCTCCTTGTCAGAAGC
Organism: Lepisma saccharinum; assembly: GCA_022664845.1. NCBI lineage: Eukaryota > Metazoa > Arthropoda > Insecta > Zygentoma > Lepismatidae > Lepisma > Lepisma saccharinum. The sequence goes on from JAGDQP010001916.1 coordinate 28,989, forward strand.
TGAGTAATAGAGAAGTAGCCATTTTGGAGTAAAGCAATAACTTAAAAAATATAAAAATGTTACACACTACAAACTTCGAACTCCATTCTCTTACTACTTACGTGACGTCACAATATTTCTCGTTTTACGTGAACACAGGAATATTAGCTCTGAGTTTGGGTGAGAAAGATTTCATATTTATTGGTGATTTCTCGTGGGCGGAAAAGGCTCAGATCTATTTTGGAGAACATTCAGCAACGCTATGCATCCATCATATCAGAAAAAGAAATATTGAGACCAATAGTGGTGTCAAGTGATTCCTGTGCGTTATATTATCTCGATACAACTGACAAATTTTGAAATGGTGAATTTTCAATCGAAGAATTAGAATTCAGGAATATTAGTATCTGGATACTTTTACATTTCGGTACTTCGGTAACCATCTTCGAATCTGAAATTTGTAGTTAACTCTGATACCATAAATTTGAAATTCTTTGTTTGTTAATATTTTCTTGCAGTCTCAAACGAATTACTACTAGGAATTCAGCCTTATTTCCTATTCTATAAGCAAAAATTTTAAACATGCAATGCGTTAAAAAAACAATTAATTTCTTAATTTTTTGGTTACGAGATTTCTGAACTACAAAATATTGCCGAAAGTCAACCATTTTATATTCAACGTTGACATCTACCGATAACCTACCGAACGTCTCAAGACTACATTAAATTTGACGCATGTGACCCGCACATCGTTCAAGATTAGCGGGTATGTGAAGTACATTGGGCACGTAAAATGAACGTAACTTGTCCTTGTTTCCGTTAGTGAAAGTTTAGAGGAACTATTTCCGGAGTAACCACAAATGATTATTAATTAATATTAATTTCTCTTGTTTAAAATATGTACACCCCCAACTCGAAGCACAGTAAAGTGCAAGATAGAAAGTGTATTGCTCAAGGATAGTATTGTAATAATTATTGTTGTATTATTATTATTATTATTACTATGTACAAATTGATAGAATATTGTCATCCAATCATTGAAAACTCAAAGATACAAATCAACAGTCATTGAGAATAAACCCAGTCTCTCTGTGTAAAACGTTTGTTTCCCCGTTCCTTTCAACACTAATTGAGCCGAGTTTAGCTTCTGCTGATGCTACATAGTGTCGCTGCAAGATGACTTAATATTTTGACAAATGAAAAGCTTTTGATGGTACACATCAGCAAATCACAACGAAATTTCATCCAAGAGTATTGTATGTCAGTTATATTCTATTTCACCAACATTCGTGACTGAAGGAATGCAACGTAGAGGTGAAGAATTTCGTTGTCAAGTATAATCTTGACATTGTAATAAATAATAATATAATAACCGTAGGCGTTCTTACGTCACGTCGTACTCAAATTGTAATGGAATGATAACCAAACTTTGAACCGCATGATCATTTCTTTTTCACTTCGTACATCTAATGTCGTTTTCTCCTCGTACATCTGGAAGCGTTTCATTCTAATATCTTAATTAAATTGATTTTTTTATGGTCTTTCGGCATCTAAGGCTCAGCCCGGGATAGAGGACGGGAAAGGATTCGGAAAGGACCTATGTCGAAGGTGCCATTCCAGTATTTGCCTGGTGGAACTGAGGAAAAACCCTGGAAAAACATCAGTCATGATGACCGCACGCTGGGATCTTTCCATTTCCGTCGATCCTATCATCTTCAGTCATCTTCTTCTGTTTATGTCGTCATCAAGAATTTCAATTTTTCCTTCTTCCTTCCTTTATTTCTATCCACTTTTTCATCTAGGATTCTTCTCTGTATACTATTTCTATGCCATACATGTCCCAACCAGGATGTTTTTCTCTTTCTTATTACTCTTATCAGTTTTCTTTCCTCTCTTATTCGCATCAATGTCTCTCCATTTTTCACTCCATCAGTCCATTTTTACTTTAATTATTTTTCTCTACAACCACATCTTAGAGCTGTCGATACACTTTTTCCTTTCTTTCTGATTGTCCCATGTTTCACGGCTATTTAACACCATACTCCATATAAAACATTTTAACAAATCTCTTTTTCAACTCAATTGATAATCTTTTCTCTGTCAGCAAACTCTGGACTTCTTCAAAAGCTTGCTTCTTACCCATAGACATCCTACTTTTTTTTATTTCTTTCGTACAATTTCCATTCCACTTCTAATTTCCCATATAGTTTATCGGTTTTCTTTGCTCTACATACTTCCCTTTCAATGATACATTGACAAAACCTTCGTTCTTGGGAACTCTCATCACTTTATTACTCTGAACTTGCAACCTCTCCTTCTTATTTTGCTAATACTGCTCCACATTCGCACATTGAATGGAATTTATTCTTTCTCTTCCCATTACAATGTATCTCCCTCTTTTTAAAGTTTTTCTCTGTCAAGTTTTCAGCATAAATAGTAAGTGGTTTTGGTAACTAACACTTCTTCCAATTCTTTATTCCTTTTCATTATCACCTACTCATATTACAACTTTCAGTCCTACCTGCAGCTCCTTTTGAAGCTTATTGGCGTTTGAAAGGACCGTAAAATATGTCTCAAAGAACTCAAAACAAGATTTTCACAAAATCCACACTTACAACTGGTTGACATGCCATCCCTCATGTCAATATTATGTAATTATAATAGTAATAGTTATAACGATCTTTTATGTTCCTTCGCAAAGATGAAATGAAGAAAAGTGTCCGCACAATTTAGCCAATAGAAAATAATTTTCTTATGGGGAGAAATATCAATACAGAAGAAAGCCCTTCCAAGCAGTTAAGCAAATAATTTAAAAAATAATAAAACAATTTTCTTAAATAATTCTTACTAAAAAGTAAAAAAAAATAATAATGTTTATGCATGACTAAAAAGAAAATCATGGGGTGCGCTCTCATATACAGTCACTTTATAAATTCTTGAATTGGCGCGCCCCATGGTTTAAAAGGATTCTTTTTTTTCGGTGTTCGGATATAATTTATCAAGCTAATGCTTGGTGACCCAAATCCTAAAAGTGTTGTGCAACCAGTCAAACCCAATATCATTGCAGGATAGTATTTATTTTAGGACTTACGTCGCTGTGCTAAAATTTCTTTATTCGATGACGTCGGAAAATGAGCTAAATTAATGTTGCAAGATTTGAGGACACCACGAACCATTGTAAACGTAAACTAAAGAAAATAATGTAAAAAGATAGAAGCAAGCTTTGTTCTGCTGTTGAATAATTAGCCAGAAACTTCTGCATGCTATTAGTATCTCGGTTAATAAGAAAGAAAAAAGCACACGCAAAAACGCCGAGTCAAAGATATCTTGCATCATAGAAAGAATCCTATCCGTCGTTTCCCATTTCATACCACATCACACTTCATTCACAGAAGAGCCTTTCCTGGAGTTGTTCTATTACAGAAGAGCCTTTTCCTGGACTCCACTCGATTTTTGTTCTGCTATTTACAAGAGACTGAGAAAAGAGCAACAAACAGCAACAGTAGTAATAATAATATAACTAGCACTACTACTAGTTACACGCGACAATTTGCTCGTCCACAGAGTCCAATTCTTCTCTCCGAGCCAATGAGAAAACAAGAGACGCAGAAAAACTAGAATGCGATACAGCAGAGAAAGATGAAATAAAGGAGTGAACAAGCGGTGTATAGAAACGAAACAAGGATTTCCTTGTTGACAGTGAAGCTGAGAAAGAAAATTAAAATTTGAGGGAAAGGATACAATAAATACAGAAACGACAGAACAGAACGAAAATAACACATATTTTAAAACAAGAGTGAACATATTTCATGTTCTATGGTATCTGTAATATTCAAAGAAATAGTTTCTCGGCGGATGGATATTGAAATTAAATTGCTTTCATTATTGTTTTCTTGTTGGTCTATTTTACACGATATAATTCATAGGAATATTTTATTTTATTTATTTGATATTGCTGTACACTCAAATTTACATCAAAATGGGAAATTGAAAAAAAAATGTCTTAATCCGCAGAGTTTCACAATATGGCAACTCTGAATAATTTTACGTTACAATGAAACACTCATTTTAAATTCGCTCCACATATTATTTTCTCAGTGTTGCTAGCTTGTACAATTTTTCGGAAAGTCAGAACATAAATTCCCCTTTGGCCAGTTCATATTAGGCTGACTGTACATCGCATAATTTTATCGAATAGAGACAGAGACTAATTTAAAGGAAACGAACCCAACCCTGTAGTCCAGTGGATAAGGTCGCGCACTTCAAAACGGTATTTTTAACATGATTTCTATGGCAATAAACATGTTCTGCCGTCAAACTTGAATAGTGTGCTATTTGCTGATACAACCTTTCTTAATGATAGTATTCTACTACACACAATACAGAACATTGTCATCTGGATTAACGACTGAATCGTTTCAAACTTACAGCGACTATACTATAATTTGTCCTCAGCCTTATGACGGGTGAGCTGCATATCAGCGATATCGAATGAAACACCTCCAGACGCAATCGGAAACCTTCGTCTATGTTCGTGTTTTCCTCTTACAAAATTGTCGTCTGCTACCGTAGAACCTCCCTGAGTTGTGAAGATAAAAGCAGAACCAATGACCCAAACATTTGTTCCTCTCATTGTCTACTCTGTTGAAGATCTGTCTAGTTCTTCAAGGTCACCGCCGTAAGCCCTTGGACAAAGTATAGTCGCTACTGGAAACATCATAGTTTAATTTGCAACCGAGGTGGTGAATCCCGAAAGTCTAGACTAGAGCTATGTCGTCTCGGTGAATTGAGGGCCAGTGGATACAAAATCCTTTGTCTTGTATTTAGTCGTCAGTACTGAATGCATTAATACTATTTTTAGCAATTAAAGTCAGTGTTTCCTTAACATTTCAGTCTCACGACGACGCGATGACTGTACTGTATATATAAATTCAATAGCCCTTTACACAAATATTTATGATGCTACAATGTGGACAATGTATGAGGGTACGTAAGGCTGACAAACGCCTGGTCGTTCTGCAATCCGTAGGTCTTTAATGTGTCCTGGGTTTGCATATGATTGCAGGATAGAGCTATTCAGAAGGACATTAAATTCTGTCTCCAAAGCTATTATTCTCGATGGTTGTCAGGTCGGCCTAGTGTTGAAGAGATTTCGAGTTCAAATTCCGGCTCAGACATAGATATTTCTGGAGTGCAAACCTATTGGGAGGGATCAAATTATATGGGTCCAGCTATAAAAAAACATGGATCTCTATATGCTCTGAAATCTTCATTATCACTATTCCAAAATAAGTTTTCAGAAATTCTGTATACTAATTTTGTATTAACCTGATTCCTAACATGTTAGTCGAATATGAGATCATTTTGCTTCTCGTAGCTACGTTTAGGGTCAGCTAACCCTTAAGAAAAAGCATGTTTTTACGTTTTAGTGCTATTTTAAAAAGCAAATATACATGAAAATGTTTTATTTTTCACATTTAATCCTTTTTTTTTTACTTAAAAAACAACGACTACGTTTCGTTTAAATTCCTGATACAGCGTCAAGTTTGGTTGTTTTCACGGAATGGTTTTCATTGTACCTGTCTCTATAAAGTGAAATAAGCTTTCCGGCTTCACTATTGTATCTCCGTACACTGATTTGGCGGTAAAGTCACCTAATAAACAGAGGCCTTGTATACACATACTGTAGAATGCTGATAAAAAATATGGAAAATGAAAAACAAAATAATCCAATCATAAATTTTAAAGAAAAAGAGATAATGTCACTAAGTCATTGACTGCAATGCCAACATCAACTTCAATTTAAGAAAATACAGAACTTACGCACACTGAAGTTAAGCAGGTAAACAGACTTATATTTGGATCGATTAAAATTAAAATAAACTGTAATAACATGAATAATGAAAGGATACATATCGGTACTTAAGTATTATGTGGACAGCTCCTTTCAAGAGGCAATTTTAGATAAAGGTTATTGAAACTACTATCAGCCAATGAGAGAGAAAGAGCTAAATAAAGCAAACGAATTATACAACAAGACCAAAGGAAAGATTGCAATTGAATCGTAGCTGGAAGAAGGAAGTGAACGCGAAAAATAAAAAAATAAACTATTTTGCGTGAAACGTTAATTATTGAATAGATACACAACGCCAGTGCAAAGTAAGAAGTTGTTTATACAGTACTCAATTCCTTTCTTGCCTCTGACACTGTGAATCTATTCACTGAGAGACATTCGCACTAAATAACTACTTCCCCCGTTTTGGCGTTTGTTTCCATCTTCCAACTACCGATTCAATTGGGTATCCAGGAATGCGAGCTGTCAAATCAACGAGCAGAATGACTGAAAGACAACAGCAGGAAGCAATATGATTGGTTATACCCATTTGTGTTATTTCCATTGGTTATAGGAAATGTAGATAAAGCAATCTAGTGAGAATAAGAAGAAACCATCGGACAGTTCCAAGGCAAAGGATTCACCCTCCTCGGAGGATTTTCTAAAAACAAATAAAGTGGAAACGCCTTCTCGAACACTCAGATCGACAGAAGATAAATCCAGAAACAATAATAGTGATGTGAGGGCTATCCAAAAGAAACTCTACAACAGAAGTCGGACACTACCTGATATACCAGCGATGAAGATATTGAAATGTATATAAAGTCAACTGTTCAAGAACAAGAAGATGAAGATAATACTTCTTTTAGTGGCGGTGAAGGCTCTATTTCCCTGCATCCCGGAAATGTTCCCATCAACCTAAAACCAAATGAAGTACCTTCCAATCAAAATGCTGAATACATCCCTACACCGACATCAGGCAAATCTCCCAAAGTACTTAATCCATACATATCAAGCAATCCCTTCATTTCCATTCCTATTTTCCTATTTTCATCCACTATGGTAGATGAGTCAGTAGAGACAGCTCAACGACTTCGGGCCAAATATGTTTTATCCGAAGAGGAAGACAATAATAATTCAAATCAAGAAAACTCTTCCACATCTTCGAAATTACCGGATAAGTCTGACAGTCAAGGTATAGACAAAACTACAAATACAGACAATATTTCCACTTCTAAAACCTCACAAGAAGATCCTGCTTCAGCAAACGTATCTCAAAACTCCACAAACCAAAAACATGTAATTGTAATTCATATACTGAAAAGAGAACTCACTAATCCATTATCTTTAGACAAACTACTCAATGAAAAACTTCCGGAAGCTGAACTGATTTTTTTTTTTATTATTATTATTATTTGATCGAAACACTGGTATTAAGATCCTTTTCAAAAATAAACAAGATAAAAATAATTTTCGGAAGCTTTTTAAGATTACAGAATTTGGACCTGATGCAGCCATAGAAGAATTTGACAGAGAGAGAGAGAGCTGTGCTTCAGAAATACATAACTAAAACTACCTTTACATGTGTCGTTAGAAGTGTTCCCACAACACTGGATACAGAAGAACTCAAGAAATATCTTTCACTCCAAAATTCTCATTACCAATGCTGTCCGGATAAGAAAAGGCAGATGACCTCTACCAATGATCAGGCTCTTTACCAGAGACCGCAATACAGTCAGTTTTCTAATCACTAATGGACTAACAATAGGAGGAAATAGATAAAGAGTAGAAGAATGACGGTATGCTCCTCGACCTTTCCCGTGTCCAAAATGTTTTTAATATCACAAAGAAGTAAGATGCACAAAGAAGGAGCCGTTCTGTTTCAAATGCGGACAATCTCATATCAGCTACAGTTGTCAGCTAGTACCGAAAATTAACTTCTGCGCCTCTTGCAAACGGGAGGTACATCGAACTGTGGCGGCAAACTGTCCTTTGTACCCTCTTCAAAGCATATCCTCAACACCTAAAAAAAATTTCAGATGTGAATAACTTTTGATTTAAATCACTGACAAAACAACTTCAGAGATTCCTCACAGGATAATTACCGTATTTAGCAATATACAACAAACACATTAAAACGGAGAACGACAGCAATAACCTGCCATAGACATGTCTCTTTAGCATTTCTATTTAATTTTAATTGTAATAGGTTGAAACAAGCAGCTAAATTATAGCCCATCGTAAGTCTAAAAGATGGTGATCCATTCAATCTTTTGGAGAAATTGATGGAAAATGGAGCAACCAGGGTCTTAAGCGAAGTACTGTCAATCCATTGAGGCAAAACTTGAAAAAAAAAATATGAGTGAAAACGACCCCACAGTCGATCAGAATTCACGTCTGTAACCAATACACCACGGGAGCTGTTGAGTGACATTTCTTTAGTTCTATGTCTAATTCTTTAATTCTCATATTTCAAAATAGACGTGCAGAATGTTTCAACTTGTGAGTTAAATCTTATCAGTATATTTCCTTTTATAATAATACATTTGCCTATACAAAAAAATAAAATGATTTTTTTTCAGTGTGTGCGGGTGTTTGGTTGTCTGCCTTTATATTTATTTATTTTTTTCTAACTTTCCAAAGGATCTTCTTCAGTTTTCCATTTCTCCTTCTTAGCTCCATTATTGAAAAGATTTATCGTTATAACTCCACAGCTCGTTTCTGTTCGCTCGCTGTGGCTTCTTCCTCATCATCTCCTCTTTCTCTCTGTATCTCTCTTCTCAGCTCTTATCTTCCTGCACTGTTATTTTCTTGTCCTTTTTTCTCTTCCTACCCACCTTCCTTCTCTCTCAAAAGTTTTGCCTTTAAAAGTGAAACAAACTTTTCTGAGATGTTTTCAGTTACCTCCCTCTTTTCCACTTCCTCCTTTCTCAGTTTTACCTCCTTCAGAAAGGCTTTTGCCACAGCTTTTGCTATGTTAACAGAGAAACAGAGAGAGAATAAATGCTACGATGAGAAAGAGATGAGGGAGAAACTCAGGAGTTGGAGGAATATCTGTCCTCATCGGGGTTCGTTACAAGTAATTAGTCCCGAGTTTCATGCCTGGCCGTCATCACCACCACGAGAAGCTGCTTCATCGCAGGTACGAACGTAGCTTGAGGTGAATGAATGCACGCTGTTCTATCCTTTTTTTCTTGCTCTTTTTTTTTCCTCTTTTACAAGACAGGGTTGCCACCTATCTATTTTTTAGAAGTTCTTTTATCTTGTAAATAACACCAACACAAATAAGACGGTTTTCGTTGTCTTTATGGTAATATATCTAGTACTCCTACTTCCACTACATTTGGAGACAGGTTCTCTTCTCTATCCTTCAAATATGCGGTCGGATTCGAACCCGGAACCTTGCAATTGTAGGCCGACACTTTAACCACTACGCTTTGACTGAAATATATCATAAGAGAAGCTATCGAACAAACTGAAACAAAATCCGAAATAAATAGGCATTATGACAATGGACAAGCCATAAGCAGGCCATATGTTGTCAGGCTGTGTGAAAAGATAAGCAGAATAGGTACCATGTTCCATAGCAGAAACGTACCCTCAAGAACGAAGAACGAATCGTTCGACATCAAAGGTGGGAGAACACATAAAAGAAATAGGACGACCTCTGCAAATAAGAATGGAGGAAAACAAGAGAAATACTTAAAGTGAGAAATAGATCCAGAATAGCTGAACACTCAGGAAGCTATATTCACGCGATACAATAGTATAAATGCGATTGTCTACATAAAAAATCACACGAAACATAGAAAAATGCAAGAAGCAGTCTTGATATCACTAATACAGGATTCATTCAACCTCCTATGTATCATATTCAACCACATGTGGATGTCTTTTTAATCCAGTCATATTAGGGTCCCTAAAAGAGGATACTTCGCATATGTGTAGTACTAGTACCCAGTAACAACATATCAAAAAATAACATTTGTGCATGCTCTGCTACGGCCGCCATCTTGGAAAATAGCCGCCGATTTTCACTTTTTTTATCATATCTCGGTAACCGTTGGAAATATGAAAAATATTAAAGAGACAAACATTACCGATCATACAAAGATACATCTTTTTGGTCCTTATAACTTTTGTCCTATCTCTTACGGTTTACGAGAAAAGCGTAAAGATTGGAGATTAATCTAAGTGCTAAAAGTAATTTACATGGTAAAAACTTCCAACAGCTTAAAAAAGGTATGATTTTTGAATTTACGTTTTTCTCGAAAATCGTAAGAGATAGAAAAGAAGTTATAAGGACCAAAAAGATGTATTTTGTTACGATCTTTGAATTTTGTCTCTTTATATTTTTTCATATTTCCAACGGTTACCGAGATATGATAAAAAAAGTGAAAATCGGCGGACATTTTCCAAGATGGCATAACACAGCATGCACGAGTGTTGATTTTTGATATGTTGTTTCTGGGTACTAGTGCTACATATGCAAAGTATCTCCTTTTAGGGAATTATTTTCAGGTAGAGTTTTTTTCTTTTCTTTTTTTTACCTAATACGACTGTACTATTTAGTACGGAAACAGGAAAATATGACCTTGTAACATATATACTATAATAGTAAATTCAGTGGGTTCCCCCATAATATAATGGCTAGAGCGACGGACTACAAATGACAAGGTTCTTACTTCGAGCGCCGCCATAGGCAGCTACAGAATTGACAGGACCACAGTCTACTTAGTACAAAAATACCATAAGTCGCATATTATTATAAGTATCGAAAATAACAATGAAAAGAATAATGAAAATTCGTGTGTCATTTTTTTTTTCACAAATTCACATATAATAGTAAAACAACGTAAAGAAAAATATTGAAAACGGAGAGGAAAATCAACGTCACCAATTTCAAATCTGAAGTCATCATCGTCCTATCTAATTTTCTTGAGGATCTTGAACAAATTCAAACAACCTACTAATATCAAAAAGTGGAATTATGAGTAACTCAACTATCAAAGCCTGAAAATCTAGGGTTACAGTCAATAAACATCAATGTTGCGAAGTGTTTCCGTATTGATAATTTTGTAGTATTTCCTCTATTTAGTAACTTTCACCAGCCGCCACTGCGTTAAAATATCCAGTTCAAGGATTGATAGGTTGATTAGTTATGTCGATCGTTAAAGATTAAAAGAAACAAGATAAATAATTCATAATTCTAGATGAACAAGAGAGTTTGAATTCAAGATGGGGACAGAGAATTAGAAAAATTTGAAAACAGTTTCGTAAAATAATAATAATAATAATAATCTTAAAAGCCATATTTTCCATTTCTAATGAAACCACGATTTAGGTGCTTTTTGTTCAAGAAACTGATATTTTGCTTTTGTTGAAACCACTGTTTTTGACTTTCTTAATTTCAAAAGCCACAAAATGTATGAGCTGTTATTTAAGAAAGCTGTCAACCAAAAAATTAAAGTTTAAAGCGATTTATAAAACCAAAAAGGATTTTTTTTTTCGAACAAAAACTGAAATTTAATTTTAAAAAGAAGAAAATTATTGTTTTGCTGCTGTTGTTGAATTGAATTGATTTTAAGACCTTTAGGCAACTATGGCTCAGGCCGTATGGATAATGATGGCATGAATTGGTGGAATGAAGAAAGTGGGGGAAACGGAAGCACCCCGAGAAAACCCACGCACACGGTGTTTGTCCACCACAAAGCCCACATGGCATGAGCAGGGATCTATCCGACGACCTCTAGCACCAGAGGTGAGCGCTCTACCAACTGAGCCACCTCAAGACTGGGCACTCAACCTATTCATGATCCAGTTGATTTTTGAGTGGATCCATTCGGCGAACCGGTCCAGTACGTAAACCCCGTTCCTGGGCTGCCAATGCAACTCCCAGATCTTCTCGCCGACCTTCTACTTGAACTTGACCTTCACCAAGAAGATTGACAGTGGTCTCCAGACGACCTCCACTTGATGTTCTTGTATTTGGCCCAGGTTCAAAACGTCGGTGTTCTTCGGGACCTTAGAACCCAGGAACCGTGGAACGTATTACCGGATGATTGGGAATTCTGGAGATAACTCATTCAAGATCTCAGCGAAATCCAACCTGCACCTAATGTGGACCATCCAGAAGACACCCCTCCGGGCCCTCCCCTTAAGGAAGATGAACCAGGGACGCCCGGAGATTCGGCTTCGGACAGTGACCATTCAGAAGTTTGGGACGATTCCCTTCCCCAGTTCTACAGTTTGCCGAAGTCTCTCAATCCTGAGATCTTGAAGCCTTTTTCGCCCCCTGGGTAACTGGTCACCGCATCGCCTTTATATCAGATTCCGCCGCATAACTGTACCTTTGCCATGCGTGGCACTCCTCGTGCGCTCTTACCAATTCTTGAGGACGTGTCGTCAGCAGACATCTTAAAAGTGCCTCCCCACTTAATAGTGAACTCCTTTCCTGTTTTTGTGGTCGAGAAACCAGACGGCAGTGAAAGGGTAATATACGACTACCATGATCGGGACTCCAGTAATTCTTACCCTCCCGTTCACTTACCACGCGTCATGAACTTGGTGAACCAAGTGTCAACAGAAACCGTTCTTGCCAAAATTAACCTCAGAGACTGTTTCTACCACATTACCTTGGCCGCTTATACACGTCAATTCTTCGGTACTAAATGTGGCAAGAGATACTTTCGTTTTAAGAAGTTACCAATGGGATGAACATTATTGCCATTATTAATACAAACGGCCATGCGAAAAGAATTAAACTTCCTCCTCAGTGACGTGTGCACATACCTTGTGTATTATGATGACATACTCCTTTACGGCACCGTGTCACAAGTGAATCACGCAGTATCCATACTATGCAACTCTACACTTGCAGTTAATATTAAGAAAAGTGTATTAGTCCTACCAAGAAAATCGTTTACCTAGGAGTTAGTGTCCACAATAAGTATGTCAGTGTCTATTTTGCCTAAGTATCTTCATATTTTGCGCTTTGCCCCAACGCTTTTCTCGGTATCCTCTTCCCGTCTTCGAATAGTCATCGCTGGCTACATCAGTTGAGCCGATCCGCTTACATCGTTGAGCTTTCCGCTAGTCTCTGCTCTCACCGAAAAGATCTCTCCTCAGTGAACAACGCTTCAAATTAAGGAAACTTTATCAGTGCCTTGTGATTTGTTTCAACCGGACTTTGTCCGTACTACTGTGTTTGTGGATGGTACACCCCTATGTCCATCGCAGTTGTGTTTGGAGATGGTACCAGACATTTTGTGGCTCGGTTCTCTCAAGCATATCCTATCTTTGTCACCGAGTTTCTTGCCGCAGCTGTATGTGGCAGCCCTTCTCACGTATCCTAAACCAGTGCTTATTATGTCCAACAACATTGCTGTAGTGTGTACTCTATGAATCGGCGACGTATCTGCCACGTAGACTACCTGATGCCTATTGCTCGCTATTTGTATACCTGTGTCAATAATTTTGTACTATGTCATGTATTGTTAGAAAATAATAAAGCAGATCGAGCTTCACGCCGTCCGTTCCGGACGCAAGCTGAAGGAACCAACAGTTAATCGGATCCCGGTGGGAGGAACATGGGGTATGATATCCCATGATCACCCGTCTGAGCCTCAGTTGAGCTGTTGATCTCGTCAGAGCGCGCTTGCGGTTCGGATTGATTCGAGTGGCAGATTTTGCTTAGTTCTTGATTTAAATAATTAATATCATACACAAAATCACTAAGAAGCTATTTAGCAAACATTGACAAAAAAGAACGATAATACCATAATCTATAAAAAAGTCTAACCTCTGAACGTTAAATATTAAAGATACAAAAGCGGTATTGAACTCAAATTTTAGGAAATTTAATTTTAAAAAAACTTAATCGAACACTTTATGCTGTAAACTCTACCACCGGGGAAATAATCAGCATTTTTAAGAAAAGCCGAAAAACCTTGAAGAAAATAAAGATTGCTTCGTATTTCAAGATGGCGGACCCGAAAATCGGGCACCTCTCTACAAATTTATTATACTGAGGGTATAGAAGAACTATGCAAAATCTGTCGCTTTAATCCGGTCTGTCACGATTTTTTCGCTAAGCCACTACACTATAGTAGTACTTGAGTTCAAATTCGTCGATTTTCCCCATTAGTTAGGGTAATGGTTCCCCTATCTCGGGAACCACTCGTCAGATCTGGATTCTCTAAACGAGTTCGTACTCGCATCGCCGAGAAGTTTCGAACAACACCTTAACCACCTTCGCAGGCCTAGTAGTTCCTGAATTAAAATTGTTGTTGATACACAGATGGGCAGAGCGGTTATATACAGCATCCCAGCGCGTACTGCTGAGGTCTAAAAAGAGAAAAACCGAGTGCTGAAACCAAATTCAATTCGGTTGTGCATATCAGATTATTGTACTACTCTTTGTAATCAAACTAAAAGAGTATGTGATACAGACAAACGTTAGTCTGAACTAGTATTGAAGTAAAGATCCTTTTGTTATTGATACCAACATATTACTGCATGAATTCATTAAGTGAAACTTGTCCACTGGAAGTTTTATCTGTAAGTTTGTAATCTACAAAACCTTAACATAACCACTGGCGTTACAGACCGAAAGGTCCTGAGCCTGCCACAAGGCCATCTGTCCGAGGTTGGTGGAACTGCGTCCACCTGAATGACGGCCGTGGGGTTAGCAGTGCGCGGCACCTTGACCACGAACAGGCGTATCAGGGGCTTTCTAGATCAAGTGGTCGTCACGTCTTTATTCACGTGACTCCCCAGTTTGCCTCACGACGCTGGGTGGACGCCGAAAAGTGGAGTGCTCCAGCCGGGACCACGGGACCACGTGGACATGAGTCCAACGCTCTAACCACTAGACTGTGAAGCCTCTTTTGTAATCTACATAATAACATTAATATATTCCAAGACTAAACTTTGATTATCATACACACAGCTTTCTTTTCTTCTATGTGACAAGTGCTTGAGTTAAGAACATATTTTCGTAACCTCCAGTAATGTGGTAGATCTTTTAGGCTAAGAATGACATTCTAAATTACACAATATTTTTAAATTGCAGTAGCAACAAGATAAAGACGCTTACATAAACAATTGAAGACAAATGAAAACTGATTGGCAAAAGTGGCAGAAGAAAGAAGAACGAACGTTTTTTTTTTTATTCTCTTTTGGTCACATAAAAAAGGGAAAAGGTAACGAGAGTGAAGAAGAAATATGAAATTGTCTGGATGGGAGTGATTCCATTTTAGCAGACACATTGTTATGGAAATATTCCTCCATCCACTGCCACGCGGCGACGACGGAATGGAGAAACGAAGTTGGGGGAGGAAGGAGACAAAGAAACGGAGATAGACAAAGTTAGGGTAAATGCAGTAGGGCGAGAGATGACGGAGCTAGAGGAGGTCAAAAACTCATGAAGCGGGGCAGAGAAGGAGGAAGGGACAAAAGCGGGAAAGAGAGAGAGGGATTGAAAGAATCACACAAATGAAGCAGACTTATTCAATCCTGCCTCCTCTTTGCGATCTTTCATCTTGAGATGTAAGTAATCGGTTGCTCTTTTCGAACCATCTTCAATTCAAACGTCGTTTTCCTTTCTTCGTGACGTAATTGTTAAGTGAATTAGCAGAATAACCAATTGGGTGGGTATTGAAAGAAAATTTGTCTAATATTAGTAATTTTTTATTTATTTATTGATAATACAATTATTATTGTGGAACAGTTCCGAAGCAGTTCTGTGGTTTGTCATCAGCTAGTTCTTAATTACACAAAGGATTATTTAGTCACGGACTGTATATTCTTACTGTCACTATTTTAAATATAATTATATTGTTGGCTTTTTGTTTTCTCGATTGTACAATAGAATGGAACGAAAAAAATCAGATCTGTGTGACTGTTTTCTAACAGTAAAAAAATTGAAATCAGGATTACTGAATAAGCCTGCGAAAACTTTTTTCTTAAAAATAAATTCTTGAGGTGGGACGAGAGCTTTAAAATTTTAATTATTGTAAATTTTGTGTATGAAACGTGTGTTTGAAAATAAGGTTTTGAGAAAGATATATATGGGCCGAAACGGGACGAGATAACTGGAGAATGGAGGAGACTGCATAATGAAGAACTCCACGGACTGTACGTCTCACCCGATGTTGTAAGAATAATGAAATCACGATGACTAAGATAGGCAGGCCATGTAGCTCAGATGGGAGAAAAACGAAGATTATATTTCATCTTGGTTGGAAAGCCGGTGGGAAAGAGACCGTTGGGAAGACCGAGATGACGTTGGGAGGATAATATTAGAAGGTATATTCGAGACGTATGTGTTTGTGATGAAAACTGACTTGATCTTGCCCAGGATAGATCCCGATCGCGAACGTTTGTTACTGTGACGATGAACTTGCGAGTCCCGAAAGCCATAGAGTAAGTAAGTAAGTAAATTTTGTGTTATTGTTGTATAAATTTGTCTGTGTCACTTTCTCAACTTGAAACTACACTTTTTGTTTACATTTAAAACTTGTAAACTTTACCAATTAACTCTCCAACTGTTACCTCTACTTTGCCAGAGAACTCGTGCGCATTCGATAACTGAACGAGTGCCAGTGGTAACAGTTAGAGAATTAATTGTTAATGTTTACAAGTTTTAAATGTAAACCCAAAGTGTACTTTCATTTGGAAAAAGTAACGCAAATATGCATGTAACAGTAACAGAAAATTTACAATAATTAAAATTTCAAAGCTCTTGCGCTACCTCAAGAATTAATTTTCAGAAAAAAAAAAACTTTTACAGGCTTATTCAATTAGACTAAATTTAACTTTTGTATGTCACTATTAGAACAATCACACAGATTTCATTTTTTTTTTCGTTCAACCCTATTGTGCAAGAGTTTTGAGTTGCATGTAATAGTTCTTTCCACGTGGTTTATGTTTCTTGGTTTAGTTTCAGTTTATATTTTAGGATGTTGTAGGTTTCATTCACTTTCCTATACATATTTGAGAAGAATTTTTGTTATGATAATGTTTGATCTGCATACTTTACACGTTTTAAATGTTGTTCCAGTCTTATTTCGATATCTCAATTTAGTTTTTTCTATGTATGATGTTTACAGTTACATTTCATTGCATGACTGCCACTATTTGTTAATGGCATGTAGATTAGATGCATTTTGAAATTTCTCTAATAGTTTGCTTAATTTGCCCTTTATTCTGCCCGTCTGTGGTACTAGTGTTGTTAGGTTTTGGCCCTTGGATATGTTTTCTGATTATTATTTTGATTTTGTAATGATTCAATTGATCTTGTTTGCGATAAAGAATTGCTCTCGTTAATCCGGAAATTATGTTAACCTAAAAAAATATAGTGTCTAAGCAAGAATCTCTTACGGTCTGTTGCAAAAAAAACAAAAAAGAGTTCATCATCTACGTGTCATAGATGACATAATGTTATAGATAGCGAAATGCCCATTATATCTTTTCTGCCATCTGGTGTCAGTCTAGAGGGACTAGAAATGAAATAATGCTAGTTTGCAAGGATTTGTTCCTGTATGATTGTGAAAACCGAGAGAAGTTCGGAGTTCGAATTGAGCATCTAGTACTTCACCTTATGCGTCTGCAATATATTAAATGTGTAGATATTGCGCATGGTTTACTACCGTTACTTCATTTGTAGTTCGGCTGAACTGACACCAGGCGGCATGAAAGAGGTGGTAGTTCGCTATCTATATATTTTTATCTATGACTTGTAGATTAACTAATAGGGATTTTTTTTTTTACAAAGCACAAATAAAACTATAAAATATTTTTTTGCTTAATAATAATCTATATACAAGGGAAAATGAAGGTTGCAAATGAAGTAAGCTATAAGTAAAAATATGAATGAAATACTTACGTGGCAAGCAGTTTTATCTTGTTTTTTCACATAAAGACCACCTATATTGACATACTTATCCTATCGATGTACGATCGTCCCAATACCTGCTGCTTAAACATTTTTCGCTTGCAGCCGCGGCCCACATACGAACCTACAGTCCAACGGCTGTATCATCCTCGAAAAGTTTACCACCAATGTAAACACTTTTCACCATCCACAGGACGCATTTCTTTATAAATGTCCTTGGCAAGTTGCCCTTTCGCTCACAGAAGATGCACGGCTGTCCAACACTTCTCTAACGTACATTCCTAACGGTAGCCATTTTCATACTGGACTGTCACGTTCTCAATGTTTGGTGCTGCTGCTACCTAGTGGTACTTTTTGAAAATACTCACGGCTATATTTTGTTATCCTCCACCACTTGATAGCCTATTGACTGTCTTTTCCTCGTAAGAACCTGAATAACAGTTGTAATGGGAAAGTAAATTAAAGTCGAGATTTTTTCAAGTGTTCCTTTAAATATAATTGGAAACTAAGAGGCTTCTGATTCTCTTTTGTCAGTAACGTTCCTGGCAATTTTCCATGCATCCTGACGTTTCCCGCAAAAGTTACTATTTTTTTACTTCAGTTTAAATAACAAGATGAACGGAAAAGATTACAAGTAAGGGCAAAAAATATGACAGAAGTTCTAAAAATGAGTGATCCTTAACGTAACTGTAGTTAAGAATAATACCAACGAAGGTATGAAAACACCTTAAATTGTGATTATCAAATAAATCGACCGGGAAGACACATAGTATCAATCTGAAAACTACAAGATTAAATCTTACTAAGAGAGTAGATCTGCCTCCTCAAAAACAATTGGGAGAAATATTAGTAACAACAACGGATACGAACTCAATACTTTGTCGTTTCACCCACTTACCACGGCTTCTATGTTACATGATGTAAAAACACAAAAATTCATTATCAAGTGTATACTTATTTGCAAGTTGGATTTTAATATTATGCTGAAACTAATACGGCACTGCCATCTCTTGCTAATTGCTAAAGCTAACTATTGTACTAAAATGAAATACTTGGGTTATTTTGGTATGATGGAAGCTGGTCATAACGTTATACCAGTAACCTGTTTCCTAATTGTTATTTTATTTTTTTACTGGATGTTTAATATATATGGACTCAAATTCATATAAAATGACCGGTTAGCACAATCTTCAAATTCGATAAGTTACGTAATACGGTATTACGGACCCAATATCTGAACTAAATTAAACATAAGAACCAGTTAAACGTTCTATCTACATTAGATTTATAAAAATACACTTTAAAGCAATAATTGCATTAGAACCGTTGTATAACTGCACATAGTTTAAATATCATCATCATCATCATCATCATATTCAGCCGTTTTCTATCTACTGCTGGATGAAGGCCTCCCCCTTTTCTTTCCACATATCTCGGTCTGCTGATATCCTCATCCATGTAGCTCCTGAAAAACGCTTGATTTCATCTACCCATCTTACATTTGGACGTCGTCTCGGTCGTTTCTTTTCTCTAGGAATCCAATGGAGTACATTTGTCGTCCACCTTCCATCTGTTCGTCTAGCTATGTGACCGGCCCATCTCCACTTCATCTTCTTCGCACTCTTGATTACATCCTCTACCTTTGTTTACATACTATTATATATTAATGTATGTATTCAGTTATTTGAATCTAATAATCAATGCACCTCCGTAAAATATTTGCATGTCAGAAAATTGTTCGTTGACCTATGTTTAATATGATATTTTTTACTGACATAGTGTTGTATTTTTGCTGTATAGCTGTTCTCAGCATGTTAATAATAAACTATTATTATTGTTATTATTGATATTACCCATGTGGTAGGTTTCTGACCCGAAAGTAACTGGGCAAGATGAACCAATGCTAGTTTGTCATTTTCTTCAATCAAATGATTCTGACTCTCTAAGGAGAGAGCTTATAGTTTTGAAGTGGATCCGAGTCACTACAATCAATATGTCTCTATCGGGAATATGCTTCTTGAATACAAAACGACCGAGCGAATCTCGCCGGAGAAAGGAAATTCAAAATGGTTCCTATCCAATGCTGGGATACTCTGTTGTGTTTTGTGTGAGAGAAATGGCAACAGCTTCCTTAGGATTTTTGTACTTCATCACCACCAATGACAAATAAATGACAGTCAGAGTTCACTTGCACCGCATACGGAAGTCGTACAACTTGAGCAAGTGGGTACCCCACACACTGTCGAAAGCCATCCAGAACCAAAGAGTGACAGTCTGTTTGTCGTTGCTTTCGCGCCACCGCATCACACCCATATTCAATCGAGTTCTTAGGAGTGATGAAAAGTAGGTCCTGTATGACACTCGCATTCATACCAGACCTTACACCACAAGACCCACGCAAGATCATGCTCTGCATCTGGAGGACTAATCGGTAAGTGGTACACTACGATCTGTTACCACGAAACCATCACTGCGGACCTGTATTTGCAGCAGTTGGAATGTATGCAACAGGCACTGCAGCAGAAAGAGCCTTACCGAAATTAAAAATCCGCATATGGTGCGGGTGACCAGGGATACAATGTAGAGACTTGGCTGAGAGGCACGGTGCCATCCAGCGTACTCCTCAGTCCTTGTGACAACAGATTATCACCTCCTCCATTCCCTGGACAACCACCTTCGTGTAAAATCCTTTGCCAAAAAGACAGGCACTTACGATCTTCTTTGGGTCTAAGACCCCCTTAACTTTACAGCCATGGAATTGCGCAGATGCAGAAACGTTTCTAAAACATGCTGGATGCCGATGGGGATTACTTTGAGCAATAAAAGTAAGTGACATTTTTCTCTGTACTTTTGTATCAAAAACGGCAAGAACATTTATGGCTAACTTGTAACAAGAAAAGAGAGGTAACATTACACCAGTGACATCGTAGAACAACGTATCTCATATTATAATTTCATTACGTTCTCTGACAAAAAAATATTCCACAAAGTAGATATGAACGTTGCTTTTGTAGTAGAGAACGATTCGGGTACATCTAGTCCGCCTAATGTTTCATCTGCAATCAGTTCACATACTTCTCATTTTTAGACATTTCAAATATTCACGACTGTACCTGTATTTATAAATGTACTTCATTTAAAAATAAAATACTCCCTGTAGAGAGAGAGATTCCATTTAAAAATAATGATAGTAAACAATGTCGATTTATAAACATTGTTGAATCTATTTCGTGACTAGGTAAAATAAAAC
The DNA here is from genome assembly GCA_022664845.1 of Lepisma saccharinum. Taxonomy (NCBI): domain Eukaryota; kingdom Metazoa; phylum Arthropoda; class Insecta; order Zygentoma; family Lepismatidae; genus Lepisma; species Lepisma saccharinum. Next base: position 49,947 of record JAGDQP010001916.1, read on the forward strand.
ATGTTATTTTAGGTAGTCGAGCTAAACGACAAAATACTGCACTTTCGTTATGTTTCAGTAGACAGCTGAGTGCCTGCCATCTTTTGCGTGAATATATTTGAATTTATTAATATATATATATATATATATATATATATATATATTCAGAGAACAAAAAAGAAAGTTATTATTATTATTGTCAATATTTGGGATGAATAGAATGGAATATTTCTTATTTATCTAACAAGAAAAATGCTGTGTTAAAATTAAACTACACTGTAAAAAAGCAATTTCTTAAAAATGAGATATCAGAATTTATTATATAATTTAAAATTAGAGCATACCGGTTTGCCAACAAGATTAGTGGCCTCATTTCCAAAACAGGCATGTTCACATTTTCCATTACATGAGATACTGATACCAGAGCTGAAAATCGACTGACCCGGCCTGACTCGAACATAGGTAATCCGGAGATCCGGTCCGAAACTTGACCCCCATTAACATGCTGACTCGTTTCAACTCTGGCTATATCTCATTTTCAAGAAAATGATTTCTTGGTGCATAGATAAGAATTTTTTCTCAATTTTAAGAAACTTTTTTTTACAGTGTATTACATTTCCAATTACTAATTACGATAAAATTGAGTTTTACTTTCATTTTCAATCCATTGGACTTTATTTGTATATATAAGTATCTTGCTGCATTAAATTAAACCTGTATCACCTGTTAATTAAACAAAACTTAATATTTGTGGCTCTTCGTACTGCCCTATGTGTTAATTTATACAGCATTTCTTGTGCATCTATAGAGCTCATAGAGTAACTCAATGTAAAAGGTGTGTTCAGTGGCATGTTATATATTTTCCTTTAATTCATAACTTAAGCCGTGAGTCACAGATTAAATAACTCCGACTTGAAATATCTTGTACGTACAAGTGGTCCTAATAGTCTGTTAGATGACAGAAATAATAGGACTTCCGTTATCACAATATGACAGTCCTATTTCGCTGTTAGCCTCAGCAACACAACAGGCAAGCATGGCTCTGAGAGGCAAGGTGTAGTAGAAGGAGTATGAGCTACTGGTTCCGGTCCTCCGAAGAGAAAAGGTCGCCCGCAGCCCACAGGTTGTGAACTGGAGAAGGTGAGCTACTGGTTCCGCTCCTCAGAAGAGAAACCGTCGTCCGCGGTCCATTGGTTGGTAACCGGAGATAATGAGCTACTGGTTCCGTTCCTCCGAAGTGAAACAGTCGCCCGCGCCCCACTGGTTGTAGATAGGTAGAAATGAGCTACTGGTTCCAGACCTCCGAGGAGATATGGTCGCCCGCGGCCCACGGATTGTGAAGGATATAGAAGTACTGAAGATTAAAAGAAACGGTCGTCCACAATTAACTTTTAGGAAGAAAGAAAATAATGCCCACAATGCGATGTATTCAACGCTGCAAATTACACTGCACATGTAAAAATCCCACGAAGCTGAAGAGAACTGTTCCGATAATAAAATTCACGTGGTTCGAAAGAATACTTGCTTTATTGATGCACAATAACCAGCCCCCTATTTATACCAATCTACACCAATCTGACGGTCAGGTACATGCTGCTCGGGTTATACTGAAGCATACAACAAATTACGATGATTGTCGATTTACATAATTAAAAAACTATAAAATGGAATATGAATTAATAACAAATTAATTACAATATGATTCTATCAATATTAGTAGTTAAATGATACCAAAAGTTTCTTTAAAATGTGCTGGATAATTAACAAATCTAATTATTGAAAGTTATGAACTGGTGCGCCATCTCTTAAACTAATTGTGAGTTATGATTTATACACAGTTATTTAATGCACAGCAAACGGGTTATTGTTCAACATTGTTACAACAAAGTATAGGACTTGTGTACATCATAATAACAATACTTGTAATGTCCATTGCATCCTTCAGTAACTAATTTCCTAACCTGTTTTCTTTTTCTCATATTAATGATTGCCAGTAGTGTTCGTATTTTTTCTACGTTCTATTTTGTGCCTGATTCTTCTCCAAATCTACATTTTGAAAGCTTCTAATTTTATTCGTTTCCTTTTTCATAGAAGTATCCGCTTAATATAACACAAAGCGTTAGTGTAAAGTAGCGACCTCTAAACCTAGATGGCAGCACTATTTCCGTATGTTTCTTTTTTTTTTAATCGTTGCACAAAATTTTAATGCTGCTCCTACAAATTCAAGCCTCAAGAGTTCAAATCTGTGCTGACATTTTTTCCTTTCTTGTTCATAGTTTAAAAAAAAAAACTTCATTGTTGTAGTCAATATTACAATAGAACTCTTTCAACTAAATAATAATCAGTAATAATAATAATGAACACTTCGTCATAAAGCATCTGCTTTATCTTAAAAAAGAAATGAAAATGGTGATTCATTCTATGTCACTATTTGTCTAGTGAACACTGACACTTTAAAATGTCAAAAGTCATCTGCTTCAGTCAACCTGGTGCAATTCGTTAATTTGTTGAAATCTCTAGAATTTAAAGCTGAATTCAGATTCCTCAGAAATGAGTACCTCTTTCTATTGCTCAGTAAAGAGGCTCTGTTCGTCGCTCTTACGGTGTTAAAAACAAATATAAACGTTGACGATCCTTTCAAAGATCTTGGTGGTGTTACTCACATCCAACTTGGCATAAAATACATTTTTTTTTATAACATATTTATGTTATCTTTCGCTGCGCTATAGATCACAAATTCGAAAACTGCTTTTTAGCTTTTTAAGTAAATCCTATATTTTCCCTAGTTGAATACTGTTCGTCCTTGAAGGGTCGTCCTACTGTTCGTCATTATAAAAATAATAAGCATAACGTAACCTTATCCTCTTGTCATTTGAGGATAATACAAAGTTGTTAATGGACATATTCAATGTAAAACCCTGTTGTCACAAATAAACATGCAAAAACACCTAGAGCATTTTCACTATCCCTAATGCATCAATTATTCATGTGACTTCATTCTAGCTTGTTAATTTAAAGTTGATATTTTCTTTACTTAAAGTAAACGTGCTGTAAGCTTTGATGTGCAAATATGATAACTGTTAACTTGATGCAAAGTTACTGCAAACGTACTAACCGTAATATTCCACACTTGTATACCCTTGCAGCAAGTGTACCAGGAAGGACTTGCTGTAAGTTTGTAAAAGTGTCAACTAACACCCTCGTTTTAAATTTGTTTCACGTTTAAAGAGGCTTTCCAAGCGTCACGTCAAAGCTGTTTGTAAATTTGCATACTTGACGTGTTGAACTAGTTGCAAACCTACTACTGTAAGTGTCCAATGCTATTAGAATGAGAACCTACTTGAAAGTAGGACCACTTCAACGTATCTATCTTCCACTCCTCTGACATACGAGATAATCTTAATGATAGAACGTCCAACCGTCCTACCAGAAGGACATTGCGTCCTACGGCTACAGATAGTACGTACAGAAACTGTGAAAACGAATGGTTCGCGTCCTGCCGGTAGGACGCGCGCCTAGACGTTCTATCATTAAAGATGGAAATAAGTGATTTGGAATTATAATACAGTATTTGTTATGTTGATATGTTTCTTATTTCATATATTTGTTGTTGTTTTTTTGTTTGTTTTTTTTTCCTTATTTTGTTAATGTTTCAATGCAAAATGACCACCATGTGCTGTATTTGAAACTTATTTTCCTTAAAAAGGAAAGAAAGCGAAGAAACATTTATCTAGTGAACTCTGACACTTCGTCAAAAGTCGTGTGTTTTCGACCCTCTCACAAGGAAATGAAAACATTGATGCACACCCACCAAGTCCATCTTACAATTTGTCTTGTTTATTTGTTTATTTATATGTTTTAACACAGTAAGTTTGCATCCATTTATACTGTTCATACATAGATAATATTGTTACAACTCATATCGAGCGTATTCATTATATCATGCTTTCTGAATATACAGTAGGCACTCTTTAATCCGGCACATTCGGGACCACGATCATACCAATTTGGCGGGATTATATCGAACGTCAATATAGTTTTAACGGGAATACCAAAGAAAAATAAATACAGGTACAGTACAGTGACATTTAAAACAAATTGTACGTGTAATAAGCTGCTCCATGGCAAGAAAAAAAAATACACATAAGTATCAACAAACGCTCGAATCCACCCGAAGAAATCCGAACGCGGGCGGCTCGGTCGGTGCCTGATTACGGAATGTGCCGAACCAAAAATGTCAGATTAAAAGAGCGCATCGAATGTATTACAATTGACATGACTAATATTCAGTTATCTAACCGTTTAGTTAGATTACTCTCTATCTTTATGTTAGTGATTTCATAACTATATTTGTTCCTGGTGTTTCACAGTAAGAACAATTTAAAATATCCAATCCTGTATTTTAAAGAAGAATGTGTATTTGAAATTGAGAAAATAGTTCTCTACAATCTATGTCATTGCGAAGTAACTTACAAAGAAATAAAATTGCATGTAAATTTACATCATGCTTATCATATCAACATTTCTCTAAAATACTACTGTTTCCTTTTTGCCCATATAAGCTCATCTCCCTTTGGCCAGATATTATCTAAGATATTTCAATTAATATTTCTCCAATTTATATGTGTTGTTTTATACTATGGATTCTAAATAGAAAGTTATCACGTATTCGAGTTTTGAAAGAACATAAACTTCATAAAATTGTTAGTTTTAGTTTAACTGAATTCTCATCCGAGGTTTCTATGTGCTACATTTATTATATGATCGATATGAACATCAAACATTATCTTCGAATTATATAAAACACCTAAGTCTCTCTTGGCTATAATATGGCAAAATTATGTCGTCAGTTATGGATGAAGAACAATTTCACCTTGTGAAAGACATTAATTTGTATTTGCTAACGTCCAATTCGAGTAAATTGTATCTATACCTCTCAGTTACAACGTCCAGATCGGGTTGGAGATGCTTGTAATCATTCTTTGCGTTTATTAGAATTGCATGCATAATCAGGAAGACCGTTTATAAATAATAAAAAAAGGAAGGGACCCAAATTCGAACCTTGCGGGACGCCTGCCAGTTCTAAATATTTTCCTGATTTATATCCCTTCTCCACAATGAACTACTTATGATTTTGTAAATAGAATGAAAAAGTTTAATAAGGGCTAGTGAAAAATTAAAATGATAAGATTTTGTATAATAATTAATTATGCTTCACAGTATCAAATGCTTTTCAAAAATCGATGTGAATTACATCAATTTCTCGATACAGTGTATGAGCAGTAAAATTAATAATAGTAGTAAGATTTATTGTTGTAGGTTTTTCCTTTTAGTAAACCATGGCCTGACATTATTTATATAATACTATGATACAAAATGGATTCAAATATCACAGCAAAAACACATAATCTATGAGTAGTAACAGGTATATATTTTTTTAAATATATCTCTTATTACTGTATTTGATTGTGAAATATGACATATCTTTGTTATTTTTTGTTTGTCTTATGCACATAGCACACAACGGTCTGAGCCATAGCTGCCTAAAGGCCTTCAAATAAAATTCAATTCAAAGCACACTTACATCAGCGTGGATGAGTACCAAGATGTTACTCTTTTAATGCTAAGAGGGAACAGTAAAGGCTTAACATACTCTTTTACTGTACTCTGGGATAACAAAGCTCCTACTGCACTTTTTAATTTAACTCATCTCGATTTTATTAACGACATTTTTAAAAATACAGTGAGTACTGTCAAGTCGTTGTTAGCCATTTGTTTCAGTCAAGAAAAGAGAAAAACATTGAGTGAATACTATCTCACTATTCGTCTAGTGAACACTGACTTACACACTAAGTCAAAAGAGCGAAATTTTCAATCGTAACGAGTAGTTTTCAACGAAACTATTTCGCTTTGGATGGGAAAATGTGATCTTTTGAGATGGAATTCCGATGCTTTTGGATGTAATTTATTCTTTAAACTTGAAAAAGTGATTTCTCATCGTTTTAGAATGATTCAAAATGTATCATGGCTACTAGTAAAGTTTATTTGTTACTGTGAAACTTATCGAAAGACAAACCCATATTGTGAAATTTATCGCGTTGTGTTTGGTTAAAAAATGACTACAGAAAACCTGAAAACCCCTTCTTCGTGACAAAACAGAAGACATCACGAGTAAGATATGCACCCCAAATAATCTTTGAACGTTGTTTCCAAGTATCTGACGAGACGAAAGAAACGTTTTCGAATTCTCGCAGTTAGCCGGCTGGGTGAGGGGATAAGGCGTTGGATAGCTGGCCGGAAAGTACCGGGTTTAAATCTCCCTGAGATTAAGTTTTTTAATTTTCAACATTTTATTGTATCGTTTACATGTTCAAAAGATGAAAGCCTCATCTGAATAAATGGAAATTCGCCTAAGAAAATAGTATGCCTACGTTCCCATCGAAATGAACTACCATACATCTCATACCATACCACTTTCCGCTCTGAAAACCTGAAATATTCCGCTCAAATCGAGCGGAATTCCGCTCACTGAATTTAGTGTGTACAATGATCAAATATCACAAGTCAGTTTCGAAATTGAGCTTGTACGTCGAGATATCTTTGAGTGGCAAGGCAAACTTAATCAAACTTCTAAGTCATACAAACATTTCGAAATTAAGTTTATGTCTCTTCTGATATAGGATTTTCTTCCACTTCTATTCCCTTTTATCAGCAACTTTATTTTGTTGTCTTTCTTGTTTATACGTTCTGTTTCAGAAACACAAATTCTCATTGTTCTTTTTTCTTTTTTCTTCTTTATTTCTTTTCTATGTCCTCCATTCTCAGAGTAATCTCAGAGACTCCCTTCCCCGTTCTTATTCTGTCACCAGTAACTTCCTCCCCTCTTAACATCCCCTCCCCCATGGTTCATCTCAAGCTCACAACTCCCTCGTTATCCACCCTCCCCTACACATCCAGGGACACACACACATACATACAGCAAGCACCATCCGCAACCCTCTCAAACTTCTAACTCAAACCTCTGAAACCAAGCAACCAACTCGGTCTTTCTTTTGCTTGTCACGTGCTGCATGGTCCGCGCTGTGTGACGCGTACTGCATATTTCACAGGCGAAGCAGTGCCGTTTTCTATACTAGCGTCTTCAACATGTTGCCTCCTTCTATCTTCCATACGCCACTAAATTCTCCTTAACACCTCCAACATTCCACTTCACCCATGTTTTTTTTTTCTTATTTCCCATTCCTTCTACCCCCACACTCGACGTTTTTCTTCTTCTTTCGTCTTGTTGATACTCGCATTTTTTTCTGTTTCTTTCTTTCTCTCTTTATCGTCGATTTCTCTTTATATATATATCTCTTTTCTTCTTTTGTCCAAAATTTATATTTTTCCTTCCATAAAGTGTTCTATCCAATTTGTGTTGAGAGGAAAACGGTACAAGAGAACACAACCCTCTAAGTCTTCCATTTCCAACCCCTACCCAACCCCTTCTCTTTTGCTTTTTGGATAACCGAAAGAAATGTTCTGTTCTGCTCTTCACACACACACACACACACAAAGGAGAACAATGTTTCAAAAACCTTTTCTTATTCTCTCTTTTATCCACTTTTCTTGTTGCTTCTTTTCCATCTCCCCATCTTTTTCTTTGTCTTCTGAAAACCAGTGAAGATGTTTTAAGAAACGAAGTTATTAATTAGAGAATATATCTTTTGAGGGGGGACGAGGATATGTTCGGAGGGTTGGTGGGGGGATGATAGGGGAATACGGAGAGAAACTTAGGTATAAAACATCTTCTTCCCATACCTGTCCTCGTCTATCTTCATAAATGGTTTTTCTCTCTCACCGTATTGTCTATTACATATTTGATTAGGGGAAAAGTTATGATCACAGGGAGAGCAACTACAGAAAAACCTTCGAGAATGTTTCGGGGATAAAAGTTTTCTTCTTATGTGTTATAATACAGATTTGTTTTAGGATTAAGTTGTTGGATTTTCCTTTTAATTATTTCTTCACGCAACAAGTTCATATTGATCGGTTAAGTTTACCAGCAACTTCAACTTTCCTAAACTCAACTTCAGCTCTGTATACAGATCCGTTACTGTACGACATCAAATGTAACTGCCATAAAGAAAATGTATGTTGATTAAACCGAAAGGCATGCAAAGGAAAATATGTGGAACATCTAAGATACATCAAGAATCCAGAAATGTAGTCAGGGATTGCAACACATACAGGAAAGTGAGGGGTTGGCGCCCACTTAAAGGAAAATGTTAATATTTCCATACTTCTCTAACTTTTTGTAATAAATTAAACATGGATTTGTAGGGTATATAAGAGTCTAGTTAACAAATACCACCAAGATTTTCTGTTGTTGAAAACAATGCACAGAATTTAGTACACGTTCTTGAATCGTATAATCCGTGTTCGGGTAATGACGCCCATGCTCGGGTAATACCGCCCATGTTATTGGATTATGTTCAAATTACGATTCTTGCACATCATACATAAAAAGGTAATATTTTATAAGTATAACAAATTATTTAGGCCAATTACAGGAATTTAAGGCAATGCTGTGTGTGTACAACAATGTGGTAATTATACTTTTAACGCTGAAACTTCAAGTAGCTTCCATGATGCGTAATTATTGGATGTTAAATATTCACTAAAGTGTAACAAACTTGTTTTTTTTAGGGGAGGGGGGCTCAATGTAACGACTATTTAGATTATCCAAAGTAAACAAAAAGGAAAGAGTATGTTTGCGTACATGGTGAGGCATTGTCGTCTGCTTTCGGGAAATGCCGCCCACAGTGGGCGGTAATACCCCACTCTTTCATATTGCCGACAAATTACCATTTTCACCTTACACTTTTCAGAAGTGAGAAGAAATTAATAAACATTTCACTGTCTCGATATCAATACGTTCAACCACAACAATATCTAATACAGAAATTAATTAATACTAACTTTGACAAAAAGATCATATTCAACTTATAACGCAGTAGCTCAAAAACACTTTCCTCCACGTAAAAGACCGGAAAGAGCACGAATGTCTTTCCCTATTTCCCTGTTGAATGCCCACTCACAGCTTTAGGATATGACGCTGTAAGGGTTGATTCCACATTCATACTTTCCGGGTAATTTGATAGGCGGAATTGCCCGACTCCACAAGCAAAGGGACACAAATGACATTAACGAATTAAAAAAATGGTTCCAGGTAATATTTTATATATAAACCGAAATATATCTAACACGAAATTGTCATATTTTTGTACATGGACACGTTAAGGTCTAACTAAGGTTTCTTTATACAAAATATGACAGTTTTTTTGTCATATATTTCGGGTTATATGCAATAAAAGTTTACCTTGAACATTTTTGTTATTCGTCATTGTCACTTGTATCCTTTAGCTTCTGAGCTCCTCACTTAATCCATGGAGATCATCCATCATATATGCGACAGTAGTAGTAGGTTTGTTAAACAGAGGAAACCAGAAAAAATAAATAGTGGTAACAGAAGAATCTAGAGTTTGTTACATTACAGATAACGGAATCTAAAATGAATGTGCAAATCAGCTTGGAAAAATGTTATCAATAGTTACCCAATTTTTCACTTTTCCTATTTGCTTTAAATTGTTATAAGTGGTTGAACTAGAAACATTGATTGAGCTGTCGGCGAAGTTCTCTGACTAGGGTTGCCAGACGTCCCGGCTTTCCGGGACAGTCCCGGTTTTCAGTGAAAGAATTAACTGTCCCAAAATATCCTTTCGAGATGCATGTTTGTCCCGGTTTTTGTCTTTTGTGACTGTTCATTCATCTTTAGTGTTTCCGAGCCAAATGCTAACGTACATTTTCCATCATAAATGTACAATGACAGACGAACGAAGTCACCTCTTCGTGTCAACAGCTGAAGGACAGTAATTCCCTGCCAAATCATCCCATTTTAGAAAAAAAATAGTTACATCACAATAGTTTTAAATATTTCACATGTCGATTTCTACATCAATCATGATATCAGAACAACTTTTGAAAAAAAAATGTTTTGAACTTACTTCCCGCGGGGCGGCAAATTTCCAACATAGTGGAAGACGTTTTTGATCGCGCTGCTAAGTACTAAACCTGAATATGGTAACTAATGGCTTATGGAACTCCCAAGTTCATCGCTGCAGTAACAAACGTTCGCCATTGGATTCTATCCTGGGCAACATCAAGCCAGTCTGCATCACTAACACTTCTCGAAGATCTCTTCTAATATTTTCCTCCCAACGACGTCTCGGTCTCCCCAATGGTCTCCTTCCACCCAGCCTTCCAACCAGAATAGAATATAATCTTCGTTTTTCCCCATCCGAGCTACATGACCTACCCACCTTAGACGTCGCGATTACATTATTTTTACATCTGGTGAATCGTACAGTCCGTGGAGTTCATTATGCAGTCTCCTCCATTCTCCAGTCATCTCGTCCCGTTTCGGCCAGTATATCTTTCTCAAAATGTTATTTTTTTGAAACACACGTAATTTACGTTCATCTACTAGGGTCGTACTCCAACTTTAACAACCGTAAAGAATAATCGTTCTGTATATTTTCAGTTTCAATTTCCTTTATATTAATCGCGAGGTTAGAAGATTTTGGACTGAATAGAAACATGCGTTTCCTTTCTTCAACCAGTACGTGGCTCCAAACTTCTTCACCTGGAAGTGCAGCGGGATAATCGCTGTTGCCACTTGAAGAGCCTCCACCGGCGTAGTACGGTATGCTCCAATACGTCGCGTCGGAGCATTATTTGTCTTTGAGCTCTATTAATTTTCTGTACCTGTCGGACATCGTCCATGCGGTAGCTCCATACCCTTACTTGCTGCGTAACAAACAACAGATCTAATTAAAACGTCGTGGTATATTTTTAATACTTTTAGGGGTATCCTATATTCTTGAGTTGCCGGGTTGATAATTCTATGTGTGAGTTTGGTCGCCTTGTTTTTCACTTGTTGAACGTGCGCTCTGAAATTTAGTTTCTCGTCTAGGATGACACCTAAGTATCTTAGTTCTTTTTCTCTTTTAATGGTACTATTATTAATTTTGATTATTGCGCCTCTGTTATAATTTAATTTTCCTTTAAAGATTACGTACTGTTTTCTCTGCCGAAATAGTTAGTTTGTTGTTTTTGCACCACGACGTTATCTCTGTTAATATTTGGTTGGCTTTATCTTCAATTTATTTTCTTTTGTTGACTTTCAGAACCACTGCTAGGTCATCCACGTAAGCCTCTACACGCTCCACCTGTTGCATGTTGTTTAGTTTTTCCAGACAGGGCTTAAAGACCAAATCCCAAAATATAGGTCCCACGACAGATCCCTGTATGCAGCCTCTGGTTGGTTTCTTGGTCACGACGCATCAGCCGTGTCGACCTTAATAATTCTATTTTCAAAGTAGTTTCTAATTAGTTGCCATATAGAAGGATGTAAGTTTATATTTTTGAGCTCTCTCAGTAGGGAGGGCCACCACAAGTTGTCGAAGGCTCTCATAATATCGAAAAATATGCCTACTGTATATTTACAATCATCATTGCCTTATTGTTTAATTGTCTTGACGAATTCATTTATTGCATCCTCTGTAGGCTTTCCTTTTCTAAAACCATACTGTAGATTACAATTTTGAATATCTTTTCTTTTTTCAATTATTTTATTTGCTATGATTTCTACAAATAGTTTACTTATTACGTTGAGTAGGAAGGTCTATACGATTTTGGCTTTGATTTATCTTTTTATCTTCTTCCTTTAGCAAAATTATTAAGTTTGCTTTTTTCCACGCGTCTGGAAATTCATTTTGTTTAATGCATTCGTTGAAGAGTCTAGCAAGATATGGTGTCCAAACGTCGGTATTTGTTTTAAAGATTTCGTTTATAACTCCATCAGGATCTGGGAAACTCCCAGACCTTCAGCTCTTAATTGCTACCTTGACTTCATCATTTGTTGTTAGAATTTCACTATCATCTTCTTCGCTGTTTGGGGGTATGTTCGTTTCAAATCTTATTCTTGTATTTTCTTCATTATCTTCATTGCAATTGTCGTCCGGAAATATTTTTTTGAATAATCATTCTACGGTCTCCCTCCAACTCGCGATGTAACCTCCCTCGTCTGTGATCAGGGTATTTAATGGGCCCCTGTTTTTTTTTATTTTGAGCATAACTATTTTGTGTGAGATTCCCCATAAGTTATTGGCGAGATTTTCGTTAACGAACTTTTCCCAAGTTTTTTCTTTTGGTTTTGTACAGCTCTTTTTCAAAATTTTGTTTGGCCAGTCTGTATTTGTTCAATCGCGCTTCTCTTAACTCCTGACTACCAGCAGCTTTTCCTAGTTGCCTTTAGTATTCGTTTCAGTTTCTCCAAATTTTTTGTCCAAAATATTTGGACAATATTTTGTCTTTTTCTTTTATTTCTGTTCAATTTCAGTGCTGATTTTGTGATTGCTTCCATAATGTCCTCTTCTAATTTAGTTGTAGTGTTATTTAAATCACAGTTTTTTATAATTTTTTCCTTATTGAGCTTTTTAATGTTGTATTTAATGTTCTGGTCATCAGTCTCTGTTTTATCATTTTCATTCGTTGTGAAGTCCACCTCGAAGCTGATGGCGCGTATTGGATAGTTGTTACATCTTCTTTTACAGTCCAGTGTTGTAAGTTATTATAAAAGTTTCCCCTTACTAAGGTTTCATCTATATTACTATTCGCTCCAGCCCTGCCCTGAAATGTGGATGGTTGGTCTCCCTTGTTTATTACATTTAGATGGTATTGATGTATTAAATCTTCGTACTTCTCTCCGTTTTCATCTGTATTAGGGCAGTGCCAGAGTGGAGTTAAAATCCCTCAAAAGTATAGTATTCATCCGATTTAACCCTTCTAAAATATTAAATATTCTATGTACAAAAAAGTCGGCAAGAAAGGAAAACTGACAGTATACATTATTTTTATTTTTTCTGTTCCCGATTTTAAATACACACTCTGGATCCACCGGCATGTATTTCTGGAGTCCACCAAAGCCTCTATGTTCTTGTTAAAAATGATCATCGCTACCATTGGCGTTGGATCCTCCGGAAGGATGGTCACAGCATCCACAGGCACTCCTTGTACTCTCCCCTTGTTGGTATAGGGCTCCTGCAGGCATGCCACGTCCACCTCTTCTTTCTCACAAAATCTTCTAATTTCTAAGGTTGCTAATTTTGATCTGTCCAGGTTTATCTGGACGTATTTAAACATTACGGTGGTCTAGTGTGAACGTGGCACGCCGGGAACTTCTCTTCCGGATTGAAGGCAATCCTTCCATAAGCCATCACAAACTGCCTGTAGATGCTGCTCAGCTGCAGCGACTCCTCTCTTCTTTCAAAGACTTTGTGAATTAGTTTTAGTAAGTCTTGTGGATCCGTCGTGATTCCGCTTGCTCGTAGATTTATCATGTGCACTTCCTCGATTGTTGGGAAGGTTATACTTTTTCCATTATGGTGCATATTCCTAACGACGATTCGCAATGCCGCAGTTAGGAAAGAAGGTTCCTTCAGTCTTCACAGCTTATAGCTAGTTTCTAAGTTCTCGTAGAACTTATTAGGGTTAAATTCATATTTTTGTTGTTCTTTTTGTTGTTCTCCGTCCCCTGCCAGCTCTCCCCTCGGTTCCGTGCCTTTCTCTTCTTCGTCCAGTTGTAGATTATCTTCGTAGGTTATATCCCTGGTTGTGTCAGTTTTGATTGATTTTTTCCGGTAGAGTCTGGGGATCCAGGATCTCCATCCTTTTCTTTTCTTCGATGTTCTGTTAGTCTGTCTTTCCCCTTCCAGAGGCTTTCCCGCACACTTCGCCTCCTCCTCCTCCAATATACTTTCCATCGTCTCGATGCATTCTGCTACGTCTATCATTGTTTCTATTTGTATCTGTTCTTCTTTTGTTAGTTTTTCCAAATCTTGCTTTTTTGTCTTTAAAAAGAAATTCGTCTTGAGTAATCATTTCTAGTTCAATTGCTTCAGTTTTATTTTTCCAATTTAACATCGCTTTTAAGACGTCGCATGGGGACTTCTTCCATAGTCCCATTCCTATAGCCAGGGTTTTGATTTTTGTTCTATTATCACCTTTCAAGGTCGAGAACATTTCCAGCAATATGTCGAGGTTTTATAAGAAGGTCTCCCTAGTTGACTACACGCAGTGGTGGTTCTAGAGGAAAATAACTGGGGGGCGAGCTCTCAACGTTGCATAATATATAAAGTGTTTCTATTTTGATGTTGTCCTGCTGTCCATAATCTACATTCTCTTTCTTTCCTCTTTTGCCTTTCCACCATTCATTCCAATACGTTTTTCAGTACAAGCTCTCCTCAGACAATGACACAACAAATGTTTGTTTGTGTGGGTGGGTGTGATACACATTAGTCATTTTTAGTCATTTTTTTTAAAATAGCATATTAATTCTCCTTAGGTATATCTATGAAGGAAATATGTATGTTTAAAACCTTTTTCCGTGTAAGAAAACAATAATTAGTTGAAGCAAAAAAAGTGAACATTTTAATATTTTTCATCAGTGCATGGAATTTATGGAATTTACAAAGGAAAACTTATAGTTAACTGCCAAATTTACACTGGATAAAATGACTTTATTGGATTTTACACTACATAAAATGGCATTAAGAGTCCCTCCCTCTACACACACACACACTTAAAAATCTATAAATACCACACTGGATATATTGTATAATTCAACAGCAATTTAGACCTAAATAAGATGATTTCAAAAAAAAAGTCAACAAAGATTTCTACTTTTTATTTGTAGGTCGGACTAGAATTTCCTATATTATTTTTATAGTAAGAAGTAAGTCGGACAACGATTATCATTCTGTCGTTTTCGGTATAAGCTACTGGTGGTATAATTTCGAAATAACACCGCATTGCCTATAAGCAATAAATTAAATTTTTAGATGATGTGGTCTTCCCTTTGTTACAACGTTGTTGATAGTGAAGACTGCTAAAAGGTTTTAAAACAAAAAATACTGTGTTACATAACCAAATATCAATAAAATTACTACTTGAAACTTGTATTAACAAATTCAAAAATCGTTTGAAACTCGACAAAATGCAGTTTCTAACATACACTGTGACTCCTTCCCCCACCGCATGTTTATAAAAGAAGTTTATTTCATGTTCAAGAATCGATAACATTAAACTTCTTGCAAAATAAATATTAATTATACTAAATATTTCAAGACAATTGAGGATATTAGTTTATCTTCACTGCAAAAAACTGGGAGGGCCCAGGCCCCCCAGGCCCCGGGTTAGAACCGCCTCTGACTACACGTGCATGAACCTGCAACCGTATCGATTTTTTGATCGATAAATATTTATGTGTTTTTCTTCACGTACCTTAATATTGTATATTTCCATTTCTTCCAAATTGAAATTGTCTTGGGAAAGTGCCACTGCCTGTGCAAATCCCCTGGGAAACGTTGCCAAATCCGGGTTGATAAAATGTAAGATTGTTTGTTGTTGGTCCGTATTAATATTACCTTTTTTAATTTCGAGAAATTTAGGTGTTCTCGGGACGCACAATTTGGCCGATTCCAAGAAAGATGATCAAAAGTAAAAAATGCAAGTGAATGATCTCAAAATCTATACTCGGGGGTTCTTTGGGTCGCTGATTACGAATCTGAAGTCAGAGTTGCCAAATGTAACTTTGCCCCTATTGACAACCCTTATTGGTGAAACATCCTATATATCATGTTACAATCAATGAATATCATGTCCATAGTTGTTTGGATCGCTGATTACGAATTTGAAGTCAGAGTTGCAAATTTAACCCCCTTAATAACATTTTAGCGTATATTTAAATGATAGTTGTTTTTAATTAAATATGATGTTTTTTCTTTTAATAAATGATTCCTGATTGGATTTTGGGTGGCCATTTTGAATCCAAGATGGCGAACTTTTCAACACATTGTAATATTTTCCTAAGCTACCCGTGATAATACACTCATGTGCCAAATTTCGTAGTTCTAGCTCAAACGGTGTGGAAAATGAATTTTTGGGTTCGCCATTTTGAAACGATTGAATAGCAAACAATGCAGATTTTTGTTGTTGTTGTTGTTGTTTTATATTGACGAAAATACACTTGTCTATAACTTAGAATAAGTCTGACAGCGGAGCAATGTAACGTTTTCATAATAATATATCGTATTTTAACGCTTTCAATTAATAAAAATCAATAACAATTATAAGTTTCACTAATAATTTATATTTGATTAATTATTATTTCGTAACATTCTTTATATTCTACGTGCTCTCAGACGTTGATTCCATTTTATTTGATTATGATCTGCTGCAATCTAAAGTTTTTATACAACATTCAACACATGCGTCGTTTACTGCCGCAGTAACAGAATCGAACAAAGGTAGCTTTGCGACTCCTATTCCGGGACAGGCAAAAGGAAATAAACACTTTCATAAGTAATTTCTGACCATTACAGATGTGCTGTAACCAACCAAACATTAAAAAAAATCCTAGCTAGTTACTTTTTTTTTTTTTTACTTTTGGCCAGCTTTTTTGGAATCGGCCGCACTGTGGGACGGTTTCGATAAAACCGTACCTAATTGGTCCAATGTTTTTCACCGGAACGTTAGAACGATAAACAACATCAACGGATGATTATGATTTTCAATTTCAAAGTAGTCAAACAACTTCTAAAACGGTTGATTCAGCTGATATAATCCAAGACAATAATCCTGATTTTGCTCCAATCAAAAACCTAGAGAAACAGTTAGCAGAAATCAGAAATTCGCAAAAACAGATCACGTTATTTGTATCTTCGTCTGCTAAAGTTTTAGACAAATTGTTGACTAAACAGCGAGATTTAGGGTCAGTTCTACAATCGACCGCTAAACTCCCAGTCAGCGCCAAGTCTGATTTTGGAAGCTGCTGGAACAAATCAAAAGGGCTTAAAAATAATTTCTTATCAACCGAAACATGAAGTTTGATCGAACTCCTTTCTGGTCTTCACTCCGTGCGTGTTTGAGTTTCTCGTTGGTGCAGAAACAGCTGCAACGAAGAAAGAAAAAAGAAAGACAAATATATTAAGCAAAGAAATATCTCCATAGCAATCATATAAGATAGAAATTGCTCGACAAAACAATTCGAAGTTACTCAACTCGTCTCATAGAAATATATTCACTAAAAACAATTGATAAAATATAACGAAAAAAAAAATAAGTACAATGAAATTGAAAACAATAAAAAGAAAGTGTCATTTCAACGTCTTTCCTGAGTGGGATATCATCCTCTTTACTTCCTTTTTTTTTTTTTTTCACCTGGAATTTTGCCATTCTTCTCTCCGAGAATCTAACACAGCTGCTGTTTCTGAGAATTTGTCCAAGGTTAGGGAAAAAAGCTCGTATCGCACACTTGCTCCCTGCAAAAATATTTGAAGATTCTCTTGAACCATGCCAAAACTTCCACAGAAATTTATTTTTGTATGAAAAAAAAGAGAACACAAGTTGATCTTGGTCCCCTCGCTCCCTCTCTCTTTCAGTCGCATTGACAGGGAGTGAATTGAAAACCTTTCTATCTTAACTACACTGTAAAAATACACCCTTTGTGTACTTCCTTTCACAGTAACTTCCAATTTCGTCATAATAACAGCAGAAAGAAATTACACTGCAAAGTAAATGGGTGTGTTAATTCAACACTTTACGGCATACTAGGGTATCACTTTTTCTGTTAAATCAACACAATGCAGTGTTGATTTCGGTGATTTAACACAATGGATGTGTTGTCAATGTTGATTAAACACTGTGATAGTGCAAGTATGGCACGTTTTATTGTGTTGAATTACCATTGACAACACATCTATTGTGTTGAATCACCGAAATCAACACCGTTTGTTATGTTGATCTAACACAAAGAAGTGGTAGTGATCTAACGCAAAAAAAAAAAAGAGTTAGATTCTCATGGGATAAGAAAAGTCTGATAGCAAGGCGGTGTCGAGGATTCATTGTTGTGTACCTCCAAGCATTCTGTAACGATCGTAGCACAGTAACACAGGATATTTGCTTGATCAAAACGATCACTAAGAATGGTTGTAGTGCCCGTACAAGTGTTTATTTTGTATGTATGTATGTACATATATAAAATGGCATAATTTGAAAAATCAAAGTTGGTCCCAATACTTACCTACATATCATTGGGACTCGTCGATCATAGGAAATTCAACATACTGTTCGCTTTTACATACATTCTTTCTCAGAGTATTCTTCTAACATATCATACAAATGCCGGACTGGTACCTTGACACATCCTCTCCCAGTCTTACCCACCCTGAGTCAAAGATTCGTAAAGGCCTATGGCCTTTAGGAATAATCAATTACATCATACATATAATTTAGGAATAATCAAATAATACAAAATCAATTACATGCATTTTTAAAGCAGTTTTACTGACTAGAAAAATCAACATCACCGATATTTCAGGAGTTTGATTCTTGGATATGTTATGTTTCATATCAATGACCATCCGGTCGGCTACCGAATAGCTTGGAAGCGTCGCGAATTCAGGGAAAGGGATGTGTCCTTCAAAACATATTCACCTTTTTCTAGATCTAAAAGGTCATTTAATAATTGTATGATAACATGAGAAAATATTCCATTTCAAAGTCGTTTCTCGTTCTTACTTACTTACTTTCTTTCTTTCTTCCTCTCTCTCTCTCTCTCTCTCTCTCTCTCTCTCTCTCTGTCTCTCTCTCTCTCCCCGTGTCCGTCTCATGATGCCTAAGTCAACTTAATAACAAATTCATTCCTCTGTTAATCCATATCTTCTTTTAAATGCAGCAATTACACTGTCTGTACCAAGTTAATCTCATTTCAAATGAATGAATCTTGTCTAGTTGCTAAAGAGTTTCTAAGTACCTGCTATTTTCATATTAACACGAAGATGTACATATTTGAAAGTTATACACTTTCACCTATCATTTATTTTAACTGTCTTCACGACAATTACTATTTGTGTCACGCTGTGATATTAATACATACCACGAAGAAACAAACAAAAGTAAATTAGCCTTGTATAGTTGATAAATTCAGCATAAATTTGCATTTTATTGTTGCATATCAGAAACTGAAAGTACGTGAAGAAATCAATTTCTCTCCGTATAAAAGGCACACTAGACTCGACTGTCATCATCATTTACTTGGCAAAACTGTTCTAACCAAGAAGAAGGATCATGTGCTCCGCAAGGGCTCCAGTATTTCTTGTGCTTGTTTTCCTGGCTAATTTTATTGCCGCAACAGTCCTAAGAGATGGTGAGACTTCTAGGATGCAACCATCAACGGAGAAGCAAATGTTAGATTGTTTCCAAGAAGGAGATTTTCAATGCATGAGGAGAAGAGCATTAGTCAATCTCTTTGACTTAATCAAAGGAAAATCTGTTGAATTGTTTGATGGTTTCAAATTGCAATATTCAGGTGAAGACACTGCCAGAGCCCTTGCGGATCAAGGTTGGGATGGTTTCTTTAACTTTATTCCTAGACTCATCAAAGGTCTATCAGTTAAAGTCAACGTTGTTCCCGGAGGAAGCTTAGTGATGTCCAGGAGCCAAAAGGATGGTGGACTTGTGGACGTGTCTGTTGAGGTTGGAAGGGAATTTGAAGGACGTAAGTTCAACGCTTATCCTTTTTTCTTTACGTTTTATTTTGTGACTTGGAAGCCACCAGAATTTTGTTGATAGCACCAAGATCTTAAAGCCAAGAATAGCCTAACTTTATTCTCACTAACCTTGTACTTTCCTTTTGATGCCAGTGGATGAAGTTTCGTCCCTAAAACTATCTATGCACTTGCCTTTTTCCTCTTTCTCTTCTTCGTTTAAACATTAGGTCTACTTTAAATGTATTTTCCAATTTATAATCCGGGAAGGGCGTAAGCCATAGTGCTGTTACCGCCCTTAAAATTAATTTTATCTTTTCCAACCTATAATTTGTAAATCACTCTCGTTATTGTCGAACTTATTTTCACCAAACTAACTCTGCTATGTCAAGCCACAAAGAATACGTTAATAGAAAGAACGCTCTGACGATATAGATTCCGACTCGGATTGAACTGCCGAAGCCAAGTCGAGTTTACTTACCTCTTACCATATCGTTGGCTGAGAATTATAAGGATCTAACTACATAGGAGGATTTTAATGTTAGATAGAACCTTAAAATTCTCAGCCGACGAATTATTCTAAAAATAGACTAATTGAAATTAAAATATTATTTTTCTGGATTTAATTCTGTACCTGGGAGGCAGAACCGCCTAAGTCCAATTTTTGCTTAAGCATGATTAATACAGTTTTGTACAATATTCGGAATGTCTCACCTAATGGTTACATGATTCTTGTCGTAAACATGTTAGATAATGCAAGAAAGAAGTAAGTCTATTAATGTATGTCGTTTGTCCATTTAATTTCCATGTGAAAAGCAGTTTCTTTCTCCTCAGAAACAAGGATTTGTGACTTACGCGGTTCTGGCTCTCCGTCTCAAGTACAGATTTTTTTTTTTTTTCGTCTTGTACAACATTACAAAGGCTGAGAAAGCTGGCGTCCAGGTTGTCTTTTCTTGACATCACCTCGCCATTTTTCTGGTGGATATGGAGGAAATCCTACAAAAATCTCGATCAGGGTGACAGCAGGACTCAAACTAACACTGTCTTCCAAGTATTTTTTAAATTTATGTTTGCAAGTGGCTGAAAAAGTTATAAATGTCGGGAAACCAAAAGGGGTTTGAATTTTTCAAAGCAAACAGTATATAGCCGAAGATGTCTGAAGAGAATGCATTCAAAATTCACGAAAGGGAGAAAAAACTGAAGGAGAGAGAGAAAAGAGGGGAAGCGTGGATAAAGGAAGTAAAAGAGTTAGCAGAAGCATTGAAAACACAATTATCTTGGGAAATATTAACCATCTAAATCCGGCTTCTATTTTGAGGCCTTAACTAGCTTTCCTACCAAAATTAGTTAATTTGTGAAAAAATTGCCTTATGTTGTTTGAAGGCAAATTGAAGGAAGAAAGCATTGAATGTTAACTGAAAAATCCATCAGAAGGTTGCCATAGTAACGGTTTTGTGTCTTGGTAGGCGTGGCTATGCAGATATATCATTTAGAAATTACGAGCATAGCACAACCTGGCTTGGATATTAGAAAGCTTATAGTCTCTCGACTGCCGCGATAATTTACCATTGGGACTGCTAAATGAGAAAGGTTGAGAATCACTGCTGCAAAACAAAACAATAAATTTATATTTCCGCTTGAAGAACTCCACGGACTGTACGATTCACCAGATGTTGTAAAAATAATGAAATCGTGACGACTAAGGTGGGTAGGCCATGTAGCTCGGATGGAGGAAAAATGAAGATTATATTCTATCCTGGTTGGAAGGCCGGATGGAAGGAGGCCATTGGGAAGACCAAGACGTCGTTGAGAGGACAATATTAGAAGAGATCTTCGAGAAGTGGGGTGTTCGTGATGAAAACTGGCTTGATATTGCCCAGGATAGAATCCAATGGCGAACGTTTGTTACTACAGCGATGAACTTGCGAGTTCCATAAGCCATAGAGTTAGTTAGTTTAAATGTGATTAACACGTACGTTATAATTTTGATCCACTATTTGACATAAAATGAATTTTTGTGAAGCGAAACTTGAATTACCCAGTTAAATAAAACAAAGTATACACAAAAGCAGTCAAAGAAATGGAAAATTATCATAAATGTCACAATAATATTTTATACTAAATAAATAAATACTATTTAAAATTGTCTTTATCACTTATTGAACATTTCATTTACAGGTAATAGTGAGAAACGTAAAGCCATGATGTCTATCCTCATGTTTGGTGGATTGTACACTACCTTGTTTGTGTTGGGATTGGCAGCTGCAAAATTCCTTGCGTTCAAAGGAGTCGCCGTCGGAGCTGTGGCTCTGGTCCTAGCAATCATCAACGGTCTCTCCAGGCTCTTCAACAACCGTACGCATGCCTACCAGTATGGATATGCTCACGCTGATGGTTACGGAAATTTTAAGAGGAGCTTCAACGATGATTTTGTATTGAGTTCAATTGCTGAAGAGGAACAGTTTTAATTAACAGGAGCCTTAATCATTTTGAATAGTCAATGAGGTATGATTTATTATTATTACATCAATAAAAGAATCAGTTAGGCCTATAGTAAAGAATTGCTATCTCTATAAGAAATTTTCGTGGCATTATGAACACTAGTTACAGAAAATTCCGCTTTCTTTACAGTGATGTAGTGAATTTTATACTCCTTATGCTTGCGTTCAACGCTATAAAAGATAAATATTTCAGCGGAATAAATAAGTATGGACTGAAATAATGTTAAACAGTAAACGCAGTTGTTTCAGTGACTTTATTTGTTGTTAAACACGCAGGTTGCTTTCAGTAGAAGTCGTCCTGTTTGGACCTACAGTACAATGTTTAATTTTCATTTTCAAAAGATAAATAAGACCAATATATCCAATCAATTGCATTTTTAAGTAAATGGTTCATAGTCATTAAGATAATAGTTTGCTGTTAATGAAATACTTGAGAGTACGTTTGTATTTTGAAGTTTATTAAAATGACGACGTTAAAGAGTGAAAGAAAACAGAGAATTTCTATTATAACTCGTATAATTTGTTCAGATTGATTTGTACGACATTTCATTTTTATATTTTAATGAACATTCAAACGGATGCAAAGAATTTTACGTTCCTGCCACTTACCGGATATTTTAACAATTAATTTATAATTAGAAATTTTATGTTACCAAAATATGGGTAAAAGCTATAAAGATTCTCTATCTTTGTTTTATTTCCCGTTGATATGTCAAATATACAAATAGTGGTAAACAGAAAATAACTTCCAACAGACTACAAGTCTATTTAATACTTTAATAATGGGCATTCAATAACCTCAACAAGAACTCCAGGGTTGTATTCGAATCACATAGGGATATTATGATGTCCAGGAACCAACCGGACACAATGTTGTATGTAACTTGCGCATGTATACAAAGAAAATAATATCCCATGTAAAGCTTTGTGTTAATTTAGTTGAATAAGGTCTTTATAGCTAATTCTAATACGCAAAGCTTCGATACTTTATAATTTCGTTTTTAATAAGAATAATCTTGAAAGTTACTCAAAGCAGGATAGTTCGTGGTGAAAGGAATCCCATCCAAATAACTTCAAAGATTTCAGGGTATCCAGCCGAGAACAAGAAGTCTAGATAAAGTATCGGAATTTGGAACCTGTGATCCTATTTCCGACATGCAAGGGGTCTTAATTACGACATCAAAGAAAATAAAGTTAGTGATGTACCGATGGAAATTTATAACATTAGGAGATAATTAAAGTAAATTAAACTGGCACTGTGCAGAAATGTAATTCCTGCACTCTCCACAAAACAGATACCGTCATTAATAACATTAAAATGTGACCAAAAATAACTTTTTTTTTTTCAAGGATTAACTGCTGCTTTTTAATTTCATGTAAACTTTTTAAAAGCATGAATATTTTGATTGAAAATTACCGTGTTTACATCACAAGGTTAGGCTTTTATTCGTGCCTAATACCGTCACTGTCGGAATTGTGACATATGTACTCTATCGGAAACTGGAACACCACACTTTCCTACTCAACGAAAGTTAAAATATTTGTCTTCTTAATACTAGAATTGGGTATTATTTGATTAGCTATTATTATTATTATTATAAACATATATCAAACAAAATCGAAGCTATCCAGAACACTTTTATTAGAATGCTATGCTATGTCGTTGGTCTTAACAGGTACAAGCAAAGTACAGAGTACTGGAAATCCCATTTTAACCTTGAACCATTGGAGTATAATCAATACCTTACTTAGTGCCGTATTTTTGCACACTCTGCTGTTCTCAGTACTTAAATAAACTATTATTATTATTTTATTATTATTATGTTAGATATCTCTAAATAAAAATTTATTTCTCATTTTTAAAGAAATATTTTTTTTCTTCCAGTTTCTCGCACAAAAAAATGTCACTTTGTGCTGAAGGAAAGCTACCGAGTTAAGAGGTCAAAAATAGGAGGAGATTGTACATTTTGTTAATGTATTTGAAACAAAGTTTCCAACATGCGAAGATACTGAATCATTCATTGTTGTTATTGTCAACAATTCATTGTTATTATTTAAATTATTTTGTTGTATAATTTCCTTATTTATCTTTATATTGAAATAAAAAAACATAAAATTTATTATAATGTGGTTATTTAATTTGATTCGCCTATTCAATATAAAAAGCGTAGTCAATTGAAGAAAAATGATAAAATTAAATGAATAAGCTATTTTATTAATAATTATGTGTTACGTTATATGAAGTAATACATTATATGTAATTTCATCATTATATATTATCTTCAGTTAACAAGTACAAAATTGGTGCTTTGACGTCATCTTTTCGAATATTTTCTAGAAAGTATTAGTGCCTGTTAAAGCTTTTTTATATTCAAAGCTTTTTTATATTCTTTGTTTGCTGAAGTTTTAAGATAAATCTACAATTGAACACAGTCAAGATTTTATTATAATTTAAAGAATCCGTGTAATTTTTTGTGTACAAAACTTAATGTAATAGCAACAACAAACTTATCCTGGTATATTTATTTCCGAACGATGTCTTCCATTTCCAGCAAAGATTTAACTTATATACGACAAGTCTTTGAACAAATTTTTGATAACCTATTAATCGATTTTTATATACTTCTCTTTAAAATGATAATAAAATCTAAGTAATGGCATCTCTGAACGTGCTTTTTACTAGTAAGCGTTTCAATACGATATTTCATACGTCATAACTTGCCAACCGTCCGGGCGGTTCTGTCTTTGACCTCCTTGTCCGGTACGACCTCAAAACCGGACGTTAAATGTCCGGTAATTTCTCCTCTTACTAGTCCTATTCTCTGTTCTATTCATATTATTTTTGAATTCCGTGGAAAGTAGATTTAATTGAATCTGGATTCTAAAATGAACCGCATTTGACAACCGGCTGATCACAGTCCTAGCGCAATTCCATTCCGCAACGAATTTGTTGTTCCGTCTAAGTGATGTTATCGTTTGCAAGGTGGCAGTGATGCCAATTTGGCTAAATCTAGCATATTTGGAGAGGCATTTAGCCATACAAATATACGAAATGCTTATAGCCTTAAATATAGCTTATTTTATGAAACTATTACCATTTTTGACCTTTTTATTAGCCATTAAATGATTTCTAAAAATATTTTTTTCTTTGAAAACAAAGTGTAAACTTGTAAAATAAGCCCATCTGTCATTATATACAATCGTATTAATTGATTTCTCAAGACAGATGATGCTTTATTACACAACAAACCCTTGTTTTTTATTCTTTTTCCCTCTCCCCACCCCACAGATTTAGGGCTACTCAACAATACTTGTCAACTCAGATAATAATTTTATTGTCGCTCCCGTAACTGCCCCATTTGCTACTTTTTAATAATTCTTAATTGAGACTATATATCTTGGAGTTTTCTAATACAAATTTAATAATTTCTCGGTTCTTCAAGCCATGGAGAGTAGAGGAGAGCGAAACTTGTAAGACTTGTTTTTCAAGTATATTTGCTTTTCTGTTATAAAGTACGATATATTATTGATGGTAGACTACAAAAATTACATGTGCCGACTCAACCAAAACTGGAATAGGTAAGTTTAATAGATGCTTCAAACGTAACTAAAGTTGTTAAATTCGAACTCCGAATCGCTCCATTTTATTTGAAGTAATTACTTTTCCGATAGACTTTTCACTTTTCTGTGGGGAGATGTTTACCCCCAAAGTTTCGACAACACAAAGTTTCGACTACCCCCCCCCCCAAAGTTTACCCCCAGATAGGAACCGTGCAAAACTTCACTTACACCCACCCAATTTTGACTTTACACTCCCCCAAACTGAGAATCCTGGCGGAAACTCAGGTTGTTCACATTTTTGACGAGCGATGATGTCACAATCTTAAGAATATACGTACTCCTGGAGAGTGTTCGGAATTTCCATTTTCAAAAGTTGGCAACCCTAGTCATAAGGCGATTTTAAATATGCTTCTGTCTCGCTGCTGAAATCTACAGTATGTTAGGATAGAGTACGGAATTTCTTATTGGGTATGTAAACGCCCAGATTTTTTTGGCAATCCTGGCTGGAGTCGCACAAAAACTGAAACGTCCCCAACCTAATGATCCCAAAAGTGGATCACACAGACAAATAGGGTCGCCAGGAGCCTAGAGTACCCACGCAACGCATCTAACCTAACCTCTAGCTCCAAACATTTTCTACACCCCAGACGAGCGGCGCAGAAATGCCTTCCAGATTTAAGAATATCTGGGAAAGAGGATTCCAGATCCTTGTGATCTCTGTAAAAAAAAATAATTTAGATCGAGGGAGGAAACACCGGTAAGGCGACACCTCCAATCTTTTAATTAGATCGTCAGTTCATACTCCGAAGTACCAGCTGGTTCAGATTAGCGACAGATTAAGAAAGAAAAACGCAATTCTTTACTTGGGAAATAATCTCAAACGATGATACGCAAAACGACTCATATGTGACTCATACGGTGTCTTTACTCACTTCGAAGTCTACAGGGTGGCAAAAGACCATGTCTTACCTTTACCTTAGTAGGGCCCACACCTGTAGTCTGGAATCGCAATTCCTGAAATAAAGACGAACGAACACAACGAATGACGGTCGCAACTCAATCCAAACGTAGTGTCATAACGCAAAACGCAAATAATATACAGTAAACCCTCGTTAACACGAACTCGCTTAAGCCGAACACTCGGTTAGGACGAACAAAATTTCGGTCCCGGCATCGCTGTAGGTTATCTTATAGGAAGTTTTATCGGTTAACACGAATTTCGGTTAGCACGAATTACGAACTAATTTTTAGTCCCTTGAGTCAGTAAATGTTTTCATTTAACACGAATTTTCAATCCTTTGTTGTTGTTTTTTTCAGATCATTTTTCTTATTTTAGATTTCACTCCACATCAGTTTTTGTCATACAGTATTTATACAGGCGAAAATTGCCTTGTAAATAAGAGAAAAACCAGAAACGGGTATCTTTTCTCTCTTATGAGGTGTTGATTCTGTCCTCCGTCAAGAGCTGAACATGCAGGTGTTGTGTTTATTTTATAACAATTTTAACAGCAATTGCTGTAACATTTGTTATTGCTATAACAATTGTTATAACATCAATTTTATAACGACCTGGATTTTCTGCGTGGAAATTCCATTTGTGGAGGGCGCTTATGCTCGCTGTTTCCACCACTTGACCTTTCGGGAGTGGGCAGTATTGGCGCTATTTTTTCCCGTAAATTTCACCTCTGAAGTTAGGGTGCGGACATTTTTCGAGCGAATACGGTAACAAGTGCAGTTCTGTGTTTAGATGTGCTTTTCTATTCTTTAAAAGTGCGAGAGAAGTTATAGCCAAGAGGAAGCAGACAAGTATAGATCTGCAAACAAAACTAAAAATCCTAGAGGAAGTAGACCGTGATGTGTAGAAGAAAAGTGCAATTGCTGAAAAGTATGGACTTCCCAAATCTACCCTATCCACAATACTTAAGGATCGTGAGAAAATTCTTAATGCTGCTGCATCGGGTTCCGGGAACAAATCTAAGCGATTTCGCAGTGCTAAGTATGAAGATGTCGAAACTTTACTTCTAGAATGGTTCAATCATATGCGCGCTTCCAATGTGCCTTTAAGTGGACCTATAATTCAGTCAAAAGTAAACGAAATTGCAAAAAGCTTAGACATTCTCGATTTCAGTTGTTCCGCTGGTTGGCTTTACCGGTTCCAAAAGAGAGACTCAATTTCATCATTAGTGATTTGCATTGAAGCAAATAAAGTTGATGAAGAATGAGCAAATAACTGGTTGCGTGAATTTGATAAAGTGAGAGAAAAGTATGCCTCGTGTGATGTGTACAATATGGACGAAACCGGACTTTTCTACAATCGTTTTCCAAGTCGTACCCTTGGAATAAAAGGTGACAAGTGCCATGGTGGAGGGCGCAGTAAACAACGTTTGACTGTTGTCCTTGTATGTAATGCAGACGGTAGTGACAAACACCGTCCTTGGGTGATCGGTAAGTCCGAGAAACCACGTTGTTTTAAGAACATAAACGTTGATTCTTTACCTTGCATCTATTCTCACCATAAGAAAGCTTGAATTGACAGCTCATGATTTCGTAAGTGGCTTCTTCGTTTCAACAATCGAATGGTGGCTCAGAATAGGCATGTTCTTCTGACATTAGATAGGTGTACAGCTCATAACATACATGATCTTAACTTAACCAATGTCAAGGTTCACTTCTTCCCCCCAAATGCAACGAGTCGTCTTCAGCCTTTGGATCAAGGCATCATTGCCCTTATGAAGAGGTCCTATCGAAAGCGACTTGTGAGAGCTGCAATTCGCGCTGCTGAAAAGGATATGGAAACGCCAACTTGAAGTGTGCTTGATGCAGTGAAAGCTATCGCCGCATCTTGGGAATCCGTATCATCGCAAAACATACAGAACTGTTTTACAAGAGCCTGGAGACATACAGACGCTAATCCTGTTGACGATTTAGAGGGTGACAACGACAGTACTTTAAATGACGAATGGAATACTCTACAAGAAGTTGCGAACCCTGGAGTTAGTTTTGAAGAGTTTGTTAGTGCAAACGATGATGTTGCCGTGTGTGCTCCATTGTAGTCTGGTGTACAAGCAGTTGTGTCTGAGGTGCAAGAAATGTCATCAGAAGAAAGTGAGGAGGACAATATCATTCCTCCTACCCGCCAGGATGTGTTACACGCCTTGGAAACTTTAGAACGTTTTGCTGCAACATCCGAAGTGACCGCGAATTTTACGGAAGCCATGAGTACAGTTGGCCGTGAGGTTACCAGACATTTTCGTTCCCGTCTGCGACAGCGGAATATCCAGGAATTTTTCACCAGAAAATGATCAGTGAGTACATTTTTTCAAGCTGCAATACAGTTATAGTCAGGGTTTGAATTACCCGAGAATGGGAGCATGCGATGGCCTGAACTGCTACTTAGCTGCTCTGTAGCTCTTTTTAATTTTGCCTTCGAATGTAACTGAGCGCAAAGTGCACTACGGCTACTGCAGGCTGGAAAACATGGCAATAGCTACGCTACATGTTAGCACTTTGCGTTCAGTGCCATTCTAAGACGAAATTGTAAAGAGCTCCTGAGCAACTATGTAGCAGCTGGTCCGTTGAATGTACCCCTTTCCCCGTTATTTGCACCCTGGTTACAGTATTATTGAAATGTAAAACCTTTTATCCTCAAGTGAATTTTCTGTGTTGTTGCAAACTGATGTTATAAAGAGGATTGATGGACGTAGTAGCAATGTAAACTTTTTTTTTTAATCTTCGAAGATAGGATAATAAACTTACTGTAGTGTTTTCACTTTTCAGAGGATGGTACCGAGACCGAAACTAGTCTCGATCTCGATCTCGTCTCTAATTTGAGACCGACCCGTGCTTTTCGAAATCGAGACGAGACCGAAACTGTCTCAGTCTCGTCTCGATACCATTCTGTGGATGGTATCAAGACGGAGAATAGTCTTGGTCTCGTCTCGAATTTTGACCCGAGACGTGCTTTTCGAAATCGAGACGAGACCGAGACTACTCAGTCTCGTCTCGATACCATCTCTAGTGTTTTCTATGACATACATAATATACTGTAGTGGTATGTATAGTCTGTATACTGTAGTGCGTATGTATGGAGAAAATGTATTCGAATAATAAAATTTGGATCCTCGGTTAACACGAATTTTTTTAACACGAACTCCTGATTTTTCAGTCCCTTGGAATTCGTGTTAACGAGGGTTTACTGTATATTCACACAAATCACATGCTGGAGTCACTTCATATGTCAATGCAGAAATAACCAGAAATTCAATATATAGTTCCTTTCCCAAGTCATCACTTCTCAGCTGGCGAAAGAATCCTACCACTGGTCCACGGATTTATGAACCGATCTAATCTAATTAAAATAACATCACTCAATACGATAGGTTTACCGAAACACAGAAATAATATAGTATCAATTGCTGTCAACTTCACGTAACGATTCATAGCTAATTTCCAATGGATATCAAGTTAAACATTAAATAACTCACTGCACATTATAAACATTACTAAACACTGTACGAGGATTATCAACTAATGCCTTAGATCGTACCTGGTTAACTGAGAGGTTTCTACACTACGTTCACTGAATATAAACTCAAGATTGTTTTCGAAGAAATATAAAAATTTCAGAATTTCAATTTATTGCTTTGAATTTACATCTTTCACGCTTTCGGCTAGGATAATTTTATCAGAATCTGAACAGAATTACAGTTGAGTTGTAAAACAAACAAATTTGAATCGCTGGTATACATTGAATTAAGCAGAACTGAAAGTTACGTAGTCACACATAAATGTCCATAATTTCTGTAATAATTAACAAATTTCGTTGATTTTTTCACAAATTATTCCCGAAATATTGTTGTATAATTTAGAAAAGTTTTATCACAGTATTACTTACACAAAAGAAGTTCTAGTCCAAAATGCATGGTAATGAAAGAATCACTTTAACCTTAATAATTGTGTGACGTCATTACAGATGATTACTACCTTATACAAAAGACGTTCTGAATAAGTCTTGAAAATACAAAATATTATTATAAAATATGACTTTTTCATCAGAGAATAGTGGCTGGAGTTGAAACCAAAATTATCGAACCATGTTGAATAAATTAAAATTTACTATTAACATGAAAACGGTACGCAAAGATAGTCGAGCAGACATGTTGCTAATTTGATCAAGTAAGGAAAATATGCGGTAGCTGTCAAACATGGCTAACCGGGAATTTCGAATAGATTTGGAAAACTGGAGACGAGAAATTGGCATATGACTATTAAAATCTAACGAACCGATATTTATAATGTAAGAATTCGGTTAATAGCGGCCCCATATTGAAATTTAGAACATATTGTACATACTGATAAATAATCTCAAAACAAAAATAATATAAAATTTAATACGGTGAAAATTTCGAAATGATGATGTTGAAAAAGTCCTGATAGCACTAGTATCGGTTTTATTCTTCTTAATACGATTGAATATATTGCATCGGAATAGACGAAATCAGACGAAATCGAAAATTATGTTAAATTTAGTGTTTATATCTACCTCTCGTAGACAGGGCTTAGGAAGTACAGGTGACGGAAAGCCCATGCATCCACTCGTCTCGTTTTAAAAATTGGAACTGAACTAACATGGCGTGGGAGAGCAGTTCTCCCAGCAAACGGAGAAGAAGGCTGATTCACACCAATCAGCAAAAAACAAGTCACGAAGCATTGACTAGGGCCAATCAAAAACAAGCGTTAGATCCAAGTCATTGCTGCGTGACTAACGAAAACCTGGATGGATAACGATAAAAATCCAAAGAAAAATCCAAGCGGAACACGCTCAAAGAGTCTAAAACCAACCAAAGAGAATGAGCTAAAGAGAACACACAGAAAAAACAAAACGGAGACTAAGAAAATAAAAGGGGAGAAAATAAAAATAAAAATGGAACAGCAACTAGGCTGTTACAGGTAATAACTGCAAGTTGCAGCATGTTGAAACTTCCTTTTTTCTTTTTGCTACTATTCTCCGAATTTGAATCAAATACTGGCAGCAATGCCCAGGGTTACCTTCATCCTTATTTTGAAGGACAGACAGGTCTCTCCATTTTGGCATTATGTCCTTCCCTCCTTTTTAAAACAATAAAATCTATCTCTGTCATATCGCAATTGTTAGGAAGCATGTTTATAACCTATTCCGAGTAGAAAGAAACCTTTTTGTTTTATTAAATATGAATAAAATACTGTATTGTACTGTAACAGTATAAAAAGACATAACATATTCTTTAATTAACTGTACAAACATCACATCACGTATTACATACAGTACAATACGTACAATTCATCTGATGAAAGTTTATACGATTAAATAATTACCTCTTAACCCTTCTCGTACCAAGCTGGGTACATTATTGTACCCGAGTTGTGTTTTTTTAATTATTGTATGCATTATCTTTACCGTAGGTAGTTCATCGATTGTTACAATGTCAAATAGACTTTCTTGAATATCACTGTAAAACCAAAATAAAATCGGAGTGGTATTTAATTATGCCGTTAATAATGATGGTGGGTACATTTGTACCCAGGTTGGTAAAGTATGTGCACTCTTTTATTGTTCTCTCTCTCTTACCCTCACCGTCTGCTACATGTTTCGTTACTATGTCAACAATGAAACAGATGTTTATAATATGACAACAATGTATACTCAAAGTACAATCGGAGTGGTATTTGTTTAATTATGCAGGTAATATTGATGGTGAGTACAGTTGTACCCACCTTGGTAATCCGTGTATATTATTAAGCTTGGTACGAGAAGGGTTAAAGGACCCGCAAGCTCATCGCTGTAGTAACAAATGTCTCGCCATTGGATTCTATGGAAATGTAAGTAGTGAGATATTCAGTACGTGAAATCAGCATCACGGCGGGACAAAAAGAGTTTGAAAACACTAAATTTGGCAACGGAAATACAAGAAGTTAGAATCAAAGCTAGACCCCGCGAAATTAAGACAAGTGAATTTTGAAATAAGATTCTTCATCAGATCTTGTACCTTTAATTGAGATGAAATCCATTGTCTTCCTGTCGTATCTATAGGGCCGGATTTATACGTGTAGGCGCCCTAGGGCCATGATTTCCAGCGCCCTGCTCCTCAACCCTCACTACTTCCCTTACATGATAACAAATGACTCTTCTCCGTCTTCTATGCATTAATAATAACTAGATAATAATTATTTAACTCTGATAATGTGCCTATTTACAAAATACGTTTTAATAATATTATACAATAAAATAATTTCATTAAATACAATGAGCAATTTTAATTAAATTACTATAGGCTAGTTGTTGAAAATATGTTAATTACACTGAACAAGAAGGTAATACAAACTATTTTTTGAATTTTATTATATACAATATTGTTATTGCGTATCGTTCATGGCTTTTATGCAGCTTTAAGAAGAATCCTAGCTTCAGCCAGTTTTGTATTCTACTTTTTTCAACATCACAAATGGCACATTGCAGTTTCGTGATACATTTACAATTTTAACAGTTACAAACTCTAAAATTTCTTAAATACCTTTATAAAGGTTTTAAGAAGAAAAAATCTAAAAATTAACAATTCCAATCACAATACAAAACACATTTATAAAGTATCCAAGCGGGAAAAAAATATCAATTACAATACAAAACTTCTTCTAAATATATTTATAAATTTAAAAAAAATATATAAGATAAATTAACAATTACAGTACAAAACATTAAAATTTTCTAAAATTATAAGGATTAAAAAATCTAAAACTTACAATTACATTACAAAACCCAAAGCACACAAGACACTTATATCATATAAGGACATACAAAACACTTTAAAGTAAATTAAAGAATGGTAAAGTCATCATATTTTCTCCTCGCTGTTTAGCATTTATTGATCCATCCTCTTTGCCACTTCTCCTGTTTTGGTAGGAAAAGAAAACGTAAAATTACAGAATTGAACCCTGCTATGTACCGGTAACTGTTAGTAAGTATATCGATCCACCTGCCAATACGTCGCTCCTAAGAACTAGCAAGTTCAAAGTTTAAAAAAAATTATCTAGGAATGGACAAAAGCGACACTACAAACTCATTAGCTACGTTGAATACATGGGAGCTCTTTGAATTTTAAACACCATCTCCGGGAATATTCATCTCCTAAAGATACAAAGTCAAGTTAGGGATGTTTCTTCTGTCATAGAAGACATGTTAAGATAATTTTAAAATTTGTAAGGTCTTTAAATCCATCTTTCGATCAGACCAGGATAGAGTAAGGGAGGGTAGCGGCCGGTATCTTAGTTAAGGTACCATTCTGACGTTTATCTGGTGAAACTGAAGGAAACTAAAGCGAAATGTCAGTGAGGACAATTGGCTGCAGGATTCGAACTAACGGTCCATTGGGGACCCGAAAAAGACACTTTAGTTTTCCTCATATACAACAATTAGCTTAAATTACGTCTTGATGCATACTTAACACAAAGTATCTCTTGCCCATTAGCAGAGGTATCAATGACAGCAACGTCCTATATGTGACGTAGACTAAAAAAAGTTTTTAAAGACGTACTTTTCTTAAACAATTCCTATTAAAAAGTAAAAAAATATTTTTTTAGGCACAACTAAAAAGAAAAGCATGGGGTGCTCTCTCTTATAAAGTCACTTTATAAATTCTTCAATTGGTATATCCCATGCTTTTCTTTTTAAAAGTCATGCATAAACAAAATTATTTTTAACTTTTTAGTACGAATTGTTTAAGAAAAGCATGTCTTTAAAAAGTTTTTTTTTTTTTTACCCAAATCCTAATGTGTTCTGCAATCAGTCAAACGCCAAATCGTTGCAGGCTAGTATTTTTGCGTAATTTTCGAAAGGCTTGTTATATGAATCTAGAATGAATGTTAAAAAAACTGATCTTATTTCCTATTCTGTAATTCTTTGTTGTGGTTATTATTTTTATTGTGATATCACTTTGTTACAAGAACGGTGTAAAATGGCGTTTGCTATATCCGTGCGAACTTCTAATAAATAAACAATATTAAAAAAAATATTTAAATATGCTTTTAATGAGTATTACCTATTTACGTAAGTCAGTTTATTTATGAGGGGGTGAGGCGCTTTAAAGGTGAAAGTGTTTGGGGCTCTCTCTTAATGTTTTTTTTTTCTTCTAAATATTGTTTCCGTCTTGCGTTTTAAATAGCAAATTCTAATTTTTGCTTGTAAAGTGCGCCCCTGAGAAAGTTACGCCCCTAGGCCCGGGCCTATGTATAAATCCGGCAGTGCGTATCTAGTTATTCCTTGCATACATATCTCCATGCTCTTTGTGTAACTCTTAATCTTTGAGCCGTTTTCACATCCGATATCCACGTTTAATATCCACGTAACATCATGGGTAAAAGACATCGATACATTCTACGCTTGAGACGTATTGACAACTTCGTTTTTAAAATAAAGCTTATTGTTCCAAATGAGCTTCATGCCATATTACATGCTTCAGTCATTTGGACATTCGATGTTTTCAGCTGCCCTTGGTAAACATACTTATCAACTACGCCAATTTGCTTTTCGTGAATCTTTATTTTTCCTCTTTCCAGCATGCTGGTTGTACAATACTTTTGTTTTATATAAATTCATTTTTATGTCCTATTTTCGAACTCTTGTAACTCAACAGGAGGGACGGGCGTAAGCTATAGTGCTGTTACCGCCCATACAATTAATTTTATCTTTATCTTGTAACTCAATTCTTGCATTCTGGTCACGTAAAACAAAAAGATTGAGTCATCAACGAATTTAAGATGATTAAAGAATTCGTCATTTTGTTTTCAACTTTATCCCAGTTTAAACACTCCTCCAGAACTGCAGAAATTAGTTTTGAAGAAATTGGGTCTCCTTGTCTTATTCCTTTTCCCATCTTGAATTTTTTCAGTCTCCTGATGTAGTCTCATGGCAGAAGTGACTGTCGAGTACATGCTCTGTAGCAATTGAATCTGAACACTCCCTATGCCTATACCCTTCGTCGGTAACTTCGTTTTTGTAACGCGATCGGTAACTTGTGAGGGAATCCCTCACTTTTATGTTTATTTCCTTTCTGTGTCGTTAAAACCTTTCTATCGTCCTTATATGTAAAAATATGCCTTTACATTATAATATTGTTAGAATTTCGGTAAGTTTAGGTAATAGTTTGCAATATGGAACCTTTTGCGATTGTAACATTGAAGTAATAATGTTGTAATATAGTAACATTAAATTTTATTCGAAAATTTTTGAAAACAGATGGAAAGTTAGCTATATTTACATTATAATCTACTTGTGCTTTTGTTTGCTATTTAACATTCGACAGGAAGTTATACAGGAATCATATCTGTGGAAGCTTTTACTGTACTGGCCACTTCTATACCCATAGTACATAAGAAGTGTTAGGTAAGGTTAGAATAGGTTGCAGAGTAGAACCTAACTTCGGTAAATGAGTAAATAAGTTCCACCGGCCAATTTCTGTATTAGACGCCTCGAAAGGCTTCTTTATTATGTTTACATATGAATAGAACCCAAAATTTGCTGCGGCAGTCAAGTTTTCGACACCAACATGTACCCTTGTACTCTATGTGGAAGAGCTTCATAAAGCGGAATTTTCATGTAATTTTTATGCTGAATAGCAAGAATAGTTCCAAAACAACCGTTGCCGAACATCTTGTGTTATGCAAAGGGTGAAAATCCTACTTTCTAGACTTTTGAACATAGAGTACAAGGGTGCATCTTGCTGTCGAAAACTTGACTGGCGCAGCAAATTTTGGGTTCTATTGACATGCAAACATGATAAAGAAACCTTTCGAGGCGTCTAATTCTGAAATTGGCCGGTGGAGCTTAGCTACACATTTACCCTAACTTCAACTAACCTAACAGTCCTTATCTAATATAATTCTAATCAACAAGTATATATTTCCAAAATTTGATCGAGAAAGTATCTAGACTTCTACTGTAACACTACCACCTCACTGACAAATGTTTTCAGTCTTCCTCCGTGTCATCTCCACTGCTCTTCTTGGCTCTGCACTTGTGGCAGATTGTGATGACGTGCTGTCCACAGTGGGCACTCGACAGTCCGCACATCGTGTCTTCGTTTTTCGGTTCTTTCTCTTTGGACAAAACGCACACTTTGCTTCTTCCCTGCTCTGGGTTGATTCGGGTACAAGTTCTTCAGATGGAAGTTGGAGATGTTTCCTAATCCGAATCTTGATATCATTTCGAACTCCTGACATGGACAGTCTCTTGACCATGTGATTTCTAGTTAGACGCATAGCTAAGTCCTTCAGGAACTTTCTGCGCGTACTATTCTCGTTTGTATTGGAGGAAAGTATGATTTGGGCATTGATGGCTCCAATGTCCAGTAGTGTGAAAAAAATTCTAAGAGGCCAACGGTAGCAAATTCTGGCAACACTGTATGTGGATTTCATTTGATCTACATCTACTCCCCCCTTTGTCAAATTGTAAAATGATACGGCAGAAGGTTTACACAGGTCACCAGTTGTGCCATCAATCTCGTCTGAGTCATGCATGCTTGAAATGAGTTTTACATTCCTGTTCTTTCGTGGAACATAAGAAACAACCATGCAGTCCTCTGTAAAGGCGAAGAGGCTACTGTTTGGATGTCGTTGTTTTGTGATGACACTTTCTGGGGGAAGTTCAGTCTTGTTTTTTCTTAGTGTGGCAACAACTGTCAAGTTCTCACGAACCAGTTGATTCACTAATGGCACAGAAGAAAACCAATTGTCAATTGTCACGTTTCTGCCTGACCCACAGATTGGTTCTACAAATCTCCTGACGACAGCTGCTGGTCTAGTATCCAACACGAACAGTCCATCTGGCTGCTTGCTGACATACACTTCCATATTTGTTGTGTAGATCATCCTGGCATCTACCATAGCAAACACTTTTATTCCATACTTTGCTGGTTTGTTCGGCATGTATTGTCTGAAGGAACATCTTCCGCGAAACGATTCCAACATTTCATCATTAGTCACATACTCACTAACACTGTAACAGTCCTTACATCGCCGAACAAATTCATCAAATACTTTTCGAATAGGGGCCAGTTT
Organism: Lepisma saccharinum; assembly: GCA_022664845.1. Lineage (NCBI taxonomy): Eukaryota > Metazoa > Arthropoda > Insecta > Zygentoma > Lepismatidae > Lepisma > Lepisma saccharinum. The sequence goes on from JAGDQP010001916.1 coordinate 87,724, forward strand.
GTCTACAGCCCTTCTCATCTGTCTTGTATTTTGCTTCATCAAACCGTAGAGCCCTCAACAACAGCAATAATCGATTGTAGCTCATAACGAGAGAAAAAATATTCTGGTTCTGTACCATCTGTATCCGAAAGATCTACTCTTTGATGCGAAGAGTTGTATACTCGGGCCAAATACAACAGTCCTATGAGAGCACATATCTCATCCGTATTTGTGTCAGCAGTATAGATTCCCCTGCTGTAGCTGCTTCTCATTTTGCGAAGATGGTCGTTCGTATAGTTTGTGATATCTTCTATTGTCCCATAGGTAAAATATAACTTCCAGGCTTCAAAAACATTTTGGGCGTATTTAGCTCCTTCACCTTTCACACCAGGAGGGTGAAGAACGATATTCCTTCGTCTTCTTCGTATCGATTGTCGTGGTGGGTGAGCATTCCACACAGTCAACGTGTCTCTCCCCAGATAATGGACACCGGAACTCGGAGAAATGTCATCACCTTCATCAGCAGACTGTTCACTATGGCTGTCATGCTCCGAAATAATGCCGTCACCTGCATCAGAATCTGCAGAATCATCAAATTCTGACAGCACGTCATGACCAACATCACTGCCATTATCTTCCTCCAGTAACCACTTTCGTATCTGGTCTGCATCTGGATCCATTTTAGCTCGAAATCACATAAGCACACCAACAGATGATCGAAAAACACAAACGCGATAGGTAACTTGTGAGGGATTCCCTCACAAATAGAATACGTCTTTCACTGTCAAGGCTCTCATTCACACTGCGCACGTGATAGGTCGGTGATACTATTTGGCATCACGCACAATTCTACAATCTCCAGCTAGGCGGCAGCACAGGTCAGTGGACAAAGTTTTAAAAAAACAGAAAGGAAATAAAATCAAAAGTGAGGGATTCCCTCACAAGTTACCGATGGCGGGTTAAGAAGTACCACTCCTATCTCACCCACCCAACTCTAACCAGTTAGGACTTAGAACTATGGATTGTATTCGTGAAAAATTGTGCTAATACCAGGGAACTTTTAACAGTGAAAGAAACGAAAGGACATTTACAGCAAATTTCATTGCCCAATAAAGACTAATTAATCCCCAACTATTAATTACAGTACGACCACATTTTAATCTGACTTACAGGAAAGCTAAACCAACAATTTCTTTTTTATCCAAATATCTATATATCATTTTGGTATCCATAGTGACGGATTCCTTCTCTAACTAATATAGTTGCCATTTTAACTTCCATCTAAACAAGAACAACAGTCGATGACAGGGTATTAGATACGCCTATTTGAATCCCCTTGGTTGTCTCCCATCATGAGAGTAATAATAGAGGAGCAAATGAAACAGGTTCCTCCCCCCCCCTTTCTCTATAACCGTGAATCCCTTCTCCCGATAAACTGCAGCTCGCTTTGTTCACAATGCCGTTAAATCGATGCTGATTTCCCATTCGTCATACACTGTGGTGAGTGTGTGTGTGTGTGTGTGTGTGTGAGTGAGTGAACCTATAATGTGTGTGTGTGGATTGTCTATATGTACTGAATAGCGAACGGAGTGAATGCTTGTGTTGATGAGAGTACAAACCTCAACTCTGTTTGAGCGTGACAACCATAACTAACAATTGACGAACGGAAAACGCATCGTTTTTTGGCATTGGTAGTTTTTTTTTTATGAAGTCGAAATTAACAGTTATCTAACTATTGTAATAACAATAAACCTACTGCAGTGAATATAATTATACATATATATATATATCCTATCATCACACACAAAAAGGAAGAGAATAGCTTGATCACTCTAGCGAACAATATTCTTTTAATAAAAAAAAATAATAGAATATTGAATTTCAATAAAAGCTGGATTAAATTTCCCTTTTTTTAAAGTGATATTTTAATTTAAAATCTAAACTAAAAATCTGTTTCTCTTGAACGTTTCAAAAATTGTATGATTTCCTCTTGAACAATCAAAGTGTGTTTGAAAACAACAAACAAATTTCGGCTTTTATGTCCTGCTTTGCATAATTACACTAGTCGACAAAAAAAAAAAAACTTTTTTCTGGCACATGGGAGAAAATACCTGATTCTAATAGAACTTTTCACGTAGAATTCAAATATGTAATCAGTTTTTCTCCATCACCCACCATTTTCCCGTGACACCCACGTGACCTTGAAAAATGGGTTACTTTCAGAAATTTGTTATTTACGTGCAGATAATCACATGTAACTTCCACGGTAATTAAAATATAAGCACGGTTTATACCTCATTGGATTCGCAATGAAACACACTTTACAATGATGTATACACCGTGTCGCCATTTTTTATATGAGGGAAATTCTAGAGGGATTTTGTGGGAAATTCCCTCCAAAAAGTAGTTTACAAGAAAGTTTTTGTCTCATGTCACTATTCATATAGCGATAGAGAAACTGGAATTTCACCAAAACAGATTTATGTCTACTCAATAGATCATGTTAATTTCATGTGAATCGCGTTATTCTAACTGGATATATAAATAGTTGTTTCTATTTACAGGTTTAAATGCAAGGCGTTCAGCAAAGATAGAAACCTAAATTTAACGTATTGTTGTCGGCACATACATTGACACACAGGTACAAGCACACACAATGCACGATTGCTTTCTGTGGAAAATTAGTTAATTCTTACGATTTTGACCTGCCAACAATGTATTAAAAAATCTGGAAAGAACAGCGAAAAAAATAATTTGCTGAATTCCATTATCACTTTCAAGACAAGACAGTTAGTATCGCGTGGTGATGCACTGTGTTAATGTGTAGTTTCGTTTAGGCGATGGTCGTATGCAATGACCGCATTCAGTGAATACGTGCAACGGAAGCATGTAGTGGGGTAGTTTCCTTTGAGCATTTAGCGCGTGCGCGACGCCATAGTATATCTATACAGTCATATGATTTACTTTTCGTGCATTACAAGTTTTAAGATCTTTCTGTAAACAACATTTTTACAGTTTCAGAATTTTAGACATGATTACAAACAACTATAATAATAATATAAACAGCATTTTAAATTAAACTCAACTTTCGTTCAATATCAAACAATACTGTTACTTCAAGCTGCTGTAGTACTCTGCTGCCATCTATTGAGCTCCAAACTTACTACATCTGTGTATGCATTCTCTTTATTTCGGATTTTACCAACAATTTTATAGTATTTTCGTGCATTCTTGACGTAGCTTTTAATTCTCATCTCTGCTGAAGTTCATATTTGGCGCCAAATATTTCCAAATTCAAAGAAAACACGAATAAAAACTGCTCAACACTCTACAACGCATGCGATAGCTGCAGCTTGACTGCTCTCCGAAGGAGTCGTTGCAACAGTTGCTAGCGACACCATGCGTCCGACGCGCAAACCAAACCGGCTACACTGATTTCCATTCAACGTGTCAATGCAGTGGCGCGTGCAGCAGTTGCTTGTGATCTTCGTATGCGAAAATCGCACAAACGAAACTGCACCTTTAGATTGCGTTCTGTGCTGCTTTGTGAATTATGAAGTGTAGGTTCGTTTGTGTATGTATGTGATACCGTACAGGATACAAGATGCCGAGGAAGTGTGTAAATCACCCGGACAATTTCTGTTATGTATGTGGGGAGCTGACATTTAAATCGCAACGTCGATATTTCACTCCACTTGTGAGGAAGTTTTATCAGTTATATTTTGGTTGCAGCGTAGGAGACCAAGATAAGGACTGGGCTCCTCACTACATTTGTTGTACTTGCGTGAAACGTCTGACTGTGTGGGCAAATGGTGAACGGAACATGAACTTCGGCGTACCCATGAACTGGAGGGAACCAAAAGATCATTCTTCAGACTGCTACTTTTGTATGACACAGATAAAAGGAATAACCAGTAAATCTAAGCACACAGTGCAGTACCCAAATTTGCCATCATCAATTAGGCCAGTTCCACACAATGCAGAATTACCAGTACCACAACCTCCAGCATATCTTACTGTAGATGAAGATTACGTACTTGAGGCAACTGCTGAAGTACAACATGAAGAGGAAGATGATCCTATAACATATGTAGGAAGCACATCTACATTCGAGCCTCATCTGATAACTCAGGGTGAACTAAATGACCTTGTTCGGGATTTAAAACTCTCCAAAATACAGGCAGAACTTCTTGCTTCTAGACTCAAAGGCTGGAATCTGCTCCATCGTGACACTAAAGTCTGTGTTTTCCGAAACCGTCATGCAGAGTTTCAGAACTACTATTCTAAAGAAAATGGTTTAGTTTATTGTAGCAATGTTTGTGCTGTCATGGATACAGTCGGACATGAACATGTAAGTACAGAGTGGAGATTGTTAATTGACTCTTCAAAAACTAGTTTGAAGGCAATCCTTTTGCACAATGGCAACGAATTTCCTTCAGTGCCTTTGGCATATGCAACTAACATGAAGGAAACCTATGAAAACATCAAAATATTGTTAGAAAGAATTCAGTAGGAGAAATACAAGTGGACCGTTTGCTGTGATTTAAAAGTCATTTCTTTGTTAATGGGTTTGCAACTTGGTTATACGAAATATTGTTGTTTCCTGTGCGAATGGGACAGCAGGAACAAAGCGGAACATTACAGCAAAAAGTAATGGAATGTTGTTTATCCCTCACTGGTGAGCCCTGGTAAGATAATTCTATCTCCTCTTCATATAAAGTTGGGGCTTTTCAAAAATTTTGTTAAGGCAATGGACAAAAGTAATGCAGGATTTTGTTATCTGAAGGAAAACTTTCTTCGGGTTAGTGACGCTAAAATCAAGGAAGGGATTTTTGTAGGCCCCCAGATAAGATGTTTGATTCGCGACAAAAAATTAGAGGATCTCTTAACTCCGGTTGAAAAAGCAGCTTGGTGTTCATTCTAAAGTTTAACAGAGAATTTTTTAGGAAACCATAAAGCCTCAAACTACCGTGAAATTGTGAGTGATTTCCTGCAATCATTCAAAGAAATTGGTTGCAACATGTCCCTTAAAGTCCATTTCCTAGACTCCCACCTGGATTTCTTTCCTGAAAATCTCGGTGCCGTTAGTGATAAAAGTGGGGAACGTTTCCATCAGGACATTTCCGCCATGGAGAAGAGGTACCAGGGACAGTGGAGTTCACAAACGCTAGCAGATTACTGTTGGACGCTCAAGAGAGATGTTCCAGAAGCCAAACATAGAAGAAAGTGGACAACTAAAACATTTTAGTTAAGGTAAGTGTTCATTTGTTAACCCTTAACATTTTTTTTGGTAAAGTACATATGTGGCAAGCTTTGTTTAGTTTAGTTTAACAATAGAAACAACTATTTATATCTCTAGTTAGAATAACACGATTCACATGAAATTAACATGATCTATTGAGTAGACATAAATCTATGTTTTGGTGCAATTCCAGTTTCTCTATCACTATATGAATAGTGACATGAGACAAAAATATTCTTATAAACTACTTTTTGGAGGGAATTTCCCACAAAATCCCTCTAGAATTTCCCTCATATAAAAAATGGCGACACGGTGTATACATCATTGTAAAGTGTGTTTCATTGCGAATCCAATGAGGTTTAAACCGTGCTTATATTGTAATCACCGTGGAAGTTACATGTGATTATCTGCACGTAAATAACAAATTTCTGAAAATAACCCATTTTTCAAGGTCACGTGGGTGTCACGGGAAAATGGTGGGTGATGGAGAAAAACAAAACTAATTACATATTTGAATTCTACGTGAAAAGTTCTATTAGAATCAGGTATTCTAATTTCTGTGCCAAAATCTTGTTGAGTAGTGTTATTAGGGAACTAGCACGTTCGTGAGAAAGTGCCCTGTTGACTTGTTTTGCCAAAATTGGACGTACAACATATTATACGAGGTGTGTCTATTAATAAACGAGACTGTTTTTCTTTTATCCTTTGACTGGATGTGATTCCTTTGACATTAACCTTGGATATGCCCGATTCTGCATGGTAAATCAACGCGCTCATGAGTTAAAATGGTCCTAATTGGTTCTCACACCAGGGCAGAAAAAGGACGCCGCGAGGAGTGCGCATGCTCACACAGCACTGTCTATAAAGCAGCTTTTGCCCGACAAACGCATCACCACACAATACAATCCTCCATATTCGCCAGATTTTGCTTCCTGTGATCTTTTTTTCGTAAAGAGAAATCTGTATTTAAAGGAACACATTTTGAGTCGTTTGTGCAGCATAGAAGAAAACGACTGATGTGTGAAAATAGAAGTGGTCTGCTCCACGCCTTCAGCTAGTGGAAAACAAGACCGCATCGGTGTATAAGTGCGAATGGGAATTACGTATGAATTGCAATACATATAAACAAAGGTGATTATTGTATTAATCTAGTTTTTTAATAGACACACCTCGTATGTAGACGTGCTTTTTTTATTTTAATGAAAAACGAGTACTTTTTTTAGCAGTGGTGGGCCTTTAAAAAATCTTTCTTATTACGAGAAGCTCTTCTTCTATAGGCTAATGAATAAAAACTTAAAGAAAAGTTTGATTAAAAGTTTTGTATGGAGTATTGGCTTATATGGAGTCGAAACGTGATCTCTATGAAAAGTGAAGGAGGAAAATATAAACCTTCGAAATGTGAATATGGAGGAAAATTGAAAAAAAGATAACTGAACACAGACGATTGGTAATGACGAAGTGCTGGAGAGAGTAGACAAAAGACGAATAATACTAGAGAAAAGTAGAGACGAAAATGGTTAGGACATTAGTTACGCAAAAATCTTATACCTACTAAATGGAAAAGAAGAACAGGAAGAAGAAAAGATAAATCGCACGCTAAGAGATAAAGAGACGAACTGAGACGGATTCAAATGCCTCGAAGGACCTACCGCTTTCATCAAAAATGATTCTGAAATGATTCTGATTCTAAGATCTGCCAACGTGTAGATTTTTTTTAAAATCGCTATAATTCGCAAATTTGCGTCATTTTTCGTGTTTTCTTATATTTCTTAACAATTTGTAACTAATTAGGGTACAAATCAATATTTTTTTTAAATATATATTTTTTTTAAAACACACATTTTAGACAAATGTTTTAGTTGACAGCAGATAGATTAATAAGTTCACGTGTCACAGACCTTGCCTTTGACGTGCAGTGCAATGGGCATGAATAAATTGCTCAGCTGTCTAGAACATTCTGGTTCGAAAGTCGATTAGGTAGTCCGCGGTAGAAAATGAGAACCACTCGTTGAATTTTTCTCTTGCAGTTGCAGGAAACTAACGTTGTCAATTGGCTGGAATTATTCCGCAAAAGGAAAGTTTATTTAGGGTTAGAGAAATGAGATATGTTTTTAATATCAAGAACCAAAAACGAAATTTCTAATTTCTCGATAACTCGACAAATGACCTTATTTAGAAGTGTTTATAAGCTATCATATCAACTCCTTTTCACGAATTTTGTAATATTTATCACAGACTTTTCCCAAACTTCTGTAATTCTTTTAAAAATAATTAAAGTTTCATCACAAAGAAAGCTATCCTTAGTTTTACGTCACACTTTAAAAGTTTGTTTTCTCTTAGATTTATTTGCCAGAAGCTTTGCAATCAGTCTCTTCCGAAAGGATATAGTTTTATACCTTAAGCTTGTAACCATCATAAGATGATTCCTCGGCACACGTGTGACAGGGATAACCAGAGGTGGCAAGGTAGCCAGAGGTAGCATTCTTGGTGTAACTCCAGCATTTGTCTGGCCAAATCGAGAACAACTTTCCAAACTCTTCATCGAAATAGTCGCCATCACGACTTAAGACTGCGTGTCCATCCAAATACGCGATTATAACCACTACAAATGTCACAGTCTTATTCCCTGTCTGACGTGTTACGTAATTTTAAAAACACGTGGTCGCGCTGTTGACAAATTGAAAGTCCAAACAACGCTTCCTCAGGACATTTATGTCTATCTTATTGCCTTTCTCCCTTATTGTTCCTTCCTTTCTTCTGTCTATAAACTGCAACAATGCCTGATCTTAAAAACTGTTTTGCTGTGATATACAGTTAAACAGCTTCATTTAGTCAACATGGCAGCGGCAGGGATATTTTGTATTGCGTCACGTTATCACAGCCAATGAAAGAAATGTTGTTGTCTACTATTTTGTATTGCTTGGCCGTGACTGGAAGTGGCTGGTATGCCGTGGCGACCTTGGTCCCTAATGAATAAATCAAAAGACAATTGTTTACCTTATTTTAAATAACAATTATCAAAAGAAGTAGAAAAAAAAAGTGAAAATCACTTTCGTGTAGGGATGAAGATCAAGACTAGATGTGCATTCCTGGATGATGTATTAGTATTATTCCACCAACCACATCATCATATATTTATAGATGTGAGACTTACTGAAGCCAGAATCTCAAGGAAACGAAATATATTTCTCGTATTACTCAAGTTTCCACTACGATATATGAAAATTCGTACTCATTGGTAAAGGTACAGCTGAGAACTATTCTAAATTTCCGCTTTATATAAGTTCCGTTGTGTATGTGCAATGCACCTTGTCTAAAGTGAAATTTGCATGGAGCACAACTTCTTCACTCTGGTTGGACTTTTACTAAGGGAGCACAGACACCATGTTTTCCCCATCGTGGTATGAAACAAGGCATGCTGGAAGGATCAGTGAGCGAGTCTACCCCCCAAATCCATTTGAAAATATGCAAGTAGAGTTTTTCTTTTGCAAGCCGTATGACTGTTCTTCATACACAGTACACCTTGTCAGGTAGCGCTGTGTGTTACGTAGCAACATGCACCGTGTTTAGAAAACTGTCATACTACATACAGGTACTTTACTTGCATGGTTTTAAATGAGGTAGACCTAGGCCACACTGTTGCACTCAGCATTCTGTTGGGTAAAACGTAAGGTGTGTGGGGACCTTAACTAGTTTCAAGCTGTACAAAATGCCAACTCACGTAAGCCGTAAAATTATATCACTTCCTTACGATTACAATTTCACACGTTTTGCTATATCTCTCCATACAGTCTATTCACATGTGTAACGATATATATATATATATATATATCACTGTTATCGATCTCCATTCTCGAGCACAGTGCAACAGTTGATTGAAACATTTTGCTATGTATAACTGACCTGCTCTGCCCGGGAGCTTTCCAGTAATTTGACTGCTTTTTTTTTTTAACTTCTATTCAGCTTTGCGATTGTTCTGGTGTTGCGGCACGTTCATTTCAAGCTTTCTTGAATTTTTCAAAAGCTTTTTTTGTGTTTTTCTGTTCCATTTTCGGTCGAACCATTTTTTCTTCTTCTTCTTTTTACAGGGGACGATATTTCGTAAAATATGAACCACAGGTGATTGTATTAAAACTGTCTTCCTATTCAATGGATAACATTCTTTACCTCTCTCTTTCTCAGTCCTGAATAACAATGTTCAAATTCTCTCTCTCTCTCTCTCTCTCTCTCTCATTTTCTGTTTCCAAATCATTAAACTTGTAGTTTTATGGATTGTTGTTATAGGGGGAAAAAGCAGATAAAGAATTTTTGTTTCATCTCTTTTTCGGGTCTCTTTCGCTATGGTATTTTTCCTCCTAATACCTACATCACACTGTTTCATTAAAACATAAATCAAAGAGGATTTTTCATTCTTTTTTTTTTTCATCTGTTTTTTTTTATTTCCCTCAGAAAAGTAAAAAAAAAAAGAACTAAACAAATTTTGCCGTGTATTGATTCTTGGTTGTCGTTTACGTTATACTGTAACTGTTCCTGTTTGCTCTCCTAAGCTTTGCGGGTAATGGTGAGCTTCTCCATTTAGATATATGTCGGAAACAGTATTGTCAAATGGACGGATACATTCTTCTGCATCTCTTCCCCTCCCTCCTCTATCCTCTCCGGCCACAAAGCCACCGCTCTTTATCCACAGTTCGCCGACTCTTCAGTATTATCAGTCACGGATGGCGAAGGAAATGGGAATTGGTGTGATGGTTTTGGCTGTGGTAGTGGTGGGAAACTGCAGAGGGAATAGCGCGGATTTAGTTTGAAGATCTGTATCACAGATGTCACTAGTCACGTTATACTCAAATGTGTAGATGTTTCATATTCAAACCAATCAAACAAATAGAAAGAAGAGAAAGATTTAAAAAGTAAATTATCTTTCTTCTTTTTATATATATATTTCGTCCTGAAATTAATTTAATTCCGTTGTTCACTTTATTGAATAAACATATTTAACAGATGAATGATTCATTGCATCTCATTAATACACCCCAAGTGTTAGGGATTGGTTTCTCTTATTTTGTGTGATAACTCTCTGTGAACATGGAACTTCTATTACCGATCCAGGGTTTGGTCTATACTGTTGCAGCTTATGGGCAACAGCTGCAGTTTCACTTACCGCACTTCCCCCTGACACATACGAAATTCCTTTACTGTTATTTCTCTTTAACGTTCCTCGTAAAGGTTTTATATTTAACGTTGGTAGGAAAATTAATTACCTACTTCCTTTGTTCATTTACACATATTTAATTATCTAATATAATGTCATTTGAAAATCTTAACGGGGGAACAGGGAGGAAAAGTAACAGCGACTGATTCGTTGCCACTCGGCTATGACAACCCGAAGTGAGAGAACGGCTGTAGTGAGTTCAGTTTTGTTTCTTTATTTAATGGTCAAACCGTCATCACTGTTGCCGTAAGAGCCCCGCCTGATCGCTACTTTAACTGTTCTCGGAATTATTACTGTGGCAGCAACCTTGCTTATAAGTAAGAAATAGGAGAATGAGGAGAACTGAATATCTATTTCGATTTTAAGAAAATCTATCCAAAATTAATACGATTTTAAGCAAACCTCCCATTTCCCATATTCTGAGAAAACCCACTGTCGGTGAGAGAGTGAAGAGATCAACACACAAATTAAAAGCTTGATGTTTACTATTATGCTCAGATAGAAATACCTGAATTATAGATATTGTGCTACGTCAATTTGGTTTATCAAAAGGTTAAAAAGGTTATTGAGTTTCTGTTGAGAGCTTTATAAACAGACTGAATAGAGTTCAATATATTTCTGAAATCAAAGCCCTTTGTGGCATGAAATTAGTTGTCTGAATATTTTTAGAAAACGACCAACGATATCGAAAAAAATAATATGTATATGGTCTGATCCACGGGTAAATAAAAATGAAGAATCAATTCGCAAGAATCAAGTAATTATACTTAAAATATCTACTCCAATCCTTATAAGAGTATAGGTCTGTAACCAACTACGCCCGTTAAATTGAACAGTAAGGAGAAACCACCTTGGTTAAATTTCGTCAAACAATTAAGGAATATCCCATCAAACTCGATTGAGCTTAAACAGTTAATCTTTAGGTAACATTTACTTTCTTGAGAAAGCTTTACGATTCCTTGGGAACATATCCTAGTGAGCCAAAATAAGTTCAAAACTTGTATCCTAGCATTGAATGCAGGGACCATTTGATTCGCTAGTATATCCTGGTTTAAGTTTAGATGCTCAAAATTCCTTTCTACGGAATTGATTATTTGTATTGCATTTGGCTGGTCATAGTTAGACTCAACTACTCTACAGCTTGTTTCATTACAAATACTACCACTAATAATAGTAATAGAAACGGAAAAAATGGATTGATCTTACCAAGTCCGGTACATGTCTCCTTTACAATTTCCATACGATATATCTTTTCCACTGTTGGTTCCAAATTCTGATTATATAGCTCCATGTTCATTGAGAAAATACTTCCGGTTAATATTCAAATTCCACATTCAAGCCACAACTTATCACAATAATGAATATATAATGATCCATACGAATAAAATATATTCTTTTTCCATTCGTATCTAAAGTGACTGAATTTAACTCCCTGCAACATAAAATTAGGTCCCTCACCTCACCCTTTGCTATACAATTGAAACGTGAAGCTTCAGAGCAAACGCCCGCGTTACCAAAATTACTTCAGTATATCACCACTAGATAGCAGAAACAGCTTCCAGTACTAATTGCTCAGCACCAGATTGGCATGAGTCATACAATGTATCACAAAAAAAGACTTTTTCTTTTATCAAAAGTTAGCAACATAGATTTTTTTTAATATTCGTCGTAACAATGAAGAAAATTATAGTTGCTACATTATTCCATTATCACTTACATAATCTTAATAGTTGTTTGATTATAAATTACGCAAATATACCCGTACAAGAAAACAAAACGATTAATGGATGCTGCTTCTATAATTACTTTCATAACAAATACAGCCCTCTTAATCCTGATGACGACACGGGTGTTTCTTTAGTCAAAAGAGCAAATGATCAACCTGCTTCAGGTACATCAGATCCGAAAAAATCACCGCTCTATATTTATGGCATTGAGAATAAGTATGATTTGACCAGGAAAATGTAGCGTCTCTGTCAACTGCCACCCATTTGTACACATAACAAAGAACAAATCAAGATCCAGCCTATGTATACCGAAGATTACTAGAAGATTAAAGCTTACTGTCTACATCATACTGTGCAATTCGCCTCAGAAACGCCAAGAAGAGAACGTCCCATCAAGGTCGTCTTACAAAAACTTCCAGCTAACAGTTTACCAGAAGACATCAAGACCGATTTAACTAACCAAGGATTTTCAGCTGAAAGCGTCACTCAAATGTCAAGAAAAGACAAAACTACTAATGAACGGATCCTGTACCCTTTGTTTCTTGTGAACCTAAAAAGGACCATCGACACCAGGGCATTGTACTTGTTACAATACCTTCTCAGATACAGGATTTCAGTAGAAACCTACAGATCCACAGACGTCTTGCAATGCTTCAGATGTCAACGCTTTGGCCACTCACAGCTTACCTGTTGGTTAAATCCACGATGTGTCAAATGCGGCCAACTTCATTTGACAAAAGCTTGTCTCAAGAAAACTCGTCTTGAGCCCGCTACCTGTGCCAACTGTGGTGGCAGCCACCCAGCTAACTATCGTGACTGTTCATATTTCAAAGTAGAAAAGGCTAAAAGGATCCTCATCAACAATACGAAGAAAACTCTTCAAGACACCAGCAAATCTGCAAAACCATACAAGTCCACCACTACACAATCCCCAGCTGCAGCTCACGCAGATTCCTCAAACAATACAGAAGGCTTCAATATTGGAGCAACAGTCAAAGACATTTTTCAATTGTTCCAAGGAATCAAGCTTCGCACTTTCCTCGCCAATTTGAAGGAAGACCTCATACAATATATCAATCCTACCAGTACCGAAGATAAAATTTCAGCCATTGTTGAAACAGCCATGATAATCCCTGATGACGGAAGCGATTAAGGAACGTCCTGCAGTTACCTTCGTCACCTAAAACCAGTGTAGCGACTGTTACCCCTGTCACTCTCCTTACTTCTCTACAACGCGCTGAAGCAAAAATCATTTGCAAGGCAAGGGCGAAAAGCCCGGTACTTCACTCAATCAAACTCCGTCAAGATAGTCATGGTCGTGATCGTACTCGTAGCATTATTGTCCAATATTCGAATGGCTGCTCAATTTATGATATCCGAGTAATTGTTCTAGTATCCTCTATTCGAATAATGAAATCATTCGAAAAGTAAACTGTTCGAATTATTTGATATTAAATTAGAAGTAGTACTGATATAAGCGAAGCTAAACCTTGGTAATGTCGTGACCTTGTTAAGTTCGTGACAACTTGTATTAAAAACTCTCATACAGTAACCAATGGTTGAATGCTTCCAATTTCCACAGACAGATTGCAGAGAGTGTAACACGTGTTAGCATGAAGTTAATCTTTGTGCAGTAGTCGTAGAAACTTGAATCTGCGAAGGACGTAGAACAGTGAAATAAAGAAGCTAGCCAAGTAGAGACGAATATTAGAACTAAGTAGAAGTTATATATGGTTGGCATGAGTATGATTATAGTGAATGTTTAAAAACGTTTGCTATGGATATTGATAAATAATCTTGGAGTCTTGAGCATAGCAACTGGATAGCTTTTTAAATTGCTTCTAAGCCGTTTAATTATGATTAGTAGCTCATCGCATGTGTATGCTTAAAAATGTATTATAAGTGTGGTGATAAGCATATGCAAGTAGTGTATAGATTTAGTGACGTAGTTTTATGACTAATTCACAGTTTCCTGCCACTCTTTATATCACGAATTAACAAAGTTATCACGAAATAACATATGTATCTTGTAGTATCTCGTATCAGAAACTTCCAAGCTTGTTTAGCTCAGTTGGTACAGCGCTGGCTTCGCATTCGTGAGTTCCTAGGTTTGATACCAGCGACAAACCATCCTGCCGGAGGCTCTTCCATGATTTTTGCTGTCACACTAGGCCAATGTCGGATGGTACCGTCAACTTTGGCCTTGGGCAACTCTCTCTCGCATACTTTTTCCTACGCTACCCCGGCCTGGCCTAGCACCGACCCTAGATCGTAGGTTATTTTATAAATTCTAAATATGTTCTTGTTAGATACAGTCTATTTTAAAGTGTATGTAAGGAACCCAGAGGAGAGGAAAATGAACAATTCGAGCCCCTCTCCTAAATCTACAGTACGTCGATGATGAAGATTGGAAACTGGGTTTTGTGGCTCTACAATGACGGTGTCCGCAGAAGAACTGTAGCTTAATAGGTTCAGTGCAGATTTTGTATGGTTTGGTATCATGTGTAATGCCAGAAATTCTATTATGATGAAGAGGACATGTGCGATAGTTGTCAAAGTAACAGCAGTGACAGTGAGTGAAGAACAGACCGATATGTCATCCAACCTGATTTCTTTACATAACTAGAACTTATTCAATATTTTATTGAAGTTCTGTGTTCCACCTGGAGGTCTTACTTGAGTGTAAATAAATGTTTTTAAATAAATAGGCTATTACATTCAATTAGTGAGTAATTTATGCTATTTTGACGCTGCATATTTTTAGCTATCGCTACAGGCACTATTATGACTTAATATTACATCAAATCAAATTAAGATGGCTACATCGGCGTGACGATTATTCACGAAATTACAGACCAAGATATCGTTACGAAATTATCGTCGTAGAACCTAATTCTTATGAAGATGTTATAGGTATTACTTGGTAATTACTTTTAGGCTATAATCGAAGTACTAATTTGAGTACCTTTCAGTGTCTTATTCAGAAGTATTGGAATAAGGATTCTAAAGACAAAAATATCGAAAAACGCCACGAAATTACCCAGGTTTACCCTACTTCTGTATAATAGCCGAAGTGACCTGTCTTTATAGCAGGCGAAGTTATGAGAAAACAACTCTCACAAGTCGTGCTATAGAGAGTTGAGACGTATTGGGAAGGAGAATTGTTTTAATCTTCTTTTCTTTAATAAAAAAAAACTAAGAATGAAGAAAGATGAATATTACTAATCCTGCTATCTATATATTAGAAATCTTAAAAAAATATTCTTGAAATATTTGAGTTGCCCTAAATGAAATAACTCCAAAGATTAATTCAGAAGAAGGACCACTACATCAGAGCGCATTGATTTGGGGACACAACAGAGAGCAGAGTGTAGTTACGTTTTAATATAAACATTTTTATAAGCATGTTTGTATATTACTTATAAAAAGCACATTGACATTCTAGCTATTTCCACCTCTCGGTAATTAAAGATTTAAAAAAAAAAGAATAGTCAGTTTTACTCAATTCAGCAAGAAAAAAAAACTTCCAAATTCCTTGTTTTGCTGAAATTCACAATATGATAGAATCTGTTCACACAGGTACTTTACATGAGGGACACAACTACAAAATACAATTTTATAGTTTTTTTTTTCTTTACATTACATTTATCACTCACTACTGTATATCAGAAATGTAGTGAATTTCAGCAAGACACGGAATTTGCAAGTTCTTTTTCTTGCTAAATTAGAAACAATGACTATTGTAGTTTTGTAAACAATCAGTTATATCTACTGTTCTTTTCACAGCTATTCTTTCGTACGTATTTCTACCAATCATAAATATTACTTATTTTCAAATTTAATCCTTAACGCATGCGCATTCTGTTTCTTCCATAACGAAGGCTTTTCAATATACTGTATCAATATATTCCTCTCCAAAACATCCATGTATTCGTTCTCTTATCTTATCTTATCTCTGATGACGTCACCATCATCACAGAGCTCCTATTCATCTTGCCATCGTGCGTACTGTGAAAGGTAGTAACCATGTTCTCATGGTCTGCTTCAATGCCTGGAGTAGTCCCCAAGACTACTGAATTTGCATTTATTTTAACGCATACCCTTGTGTTGTGGGTGCAAGATTTCCCCTAACATAGCAAGTGTTATACCATTAATTATACCATTAAGCCACGAGTGACACGAATAACCACTGAGCTACGAGTAACACGACAAACCACTGAGCAACGAGTGACACGACAAACCATTGAGCTAAGACTAACACGACAAACCACGGAGCTACGACTAACACAATAAACCACTGAGCTACGAGTGACACGACAAACCATTGAGCTAAGACTAACACGACAAACCACTGAGCTACGACTAACACAATAAACCACTGAGCTACGAGTGACACAACAAACCATTGAGCTACAACTATTCCGCATGACCTTTTAATATCCACAGATCGACAAACTACAGGGGAAAACTTTCACGGACCGACAACATGCCAGAAAGTTTGAGGTTTATTTGACGTTCCAAAGTTGACAGCACATCGTCAGATTGTAGTTTTTTTTTTTTTTTTTTTTTTTTTTTAGGGAGGAGAAAATTTAAACGTAAATCTCAACTTTGAACTGTCGAAATCAAATAATTAAATATATTCATTTGTCGAGGACGAATGCAATAGCTTGGCGGACTGGTGGTTAAAAACCACTGGTCTATTCTTCAGACCTACACCTCTCCACCCTTAATCACGAAATTTCTGAATCCTCCCCTGCTTCGACTTGACATTTTTGTTATGTGGGCGGTAGATTAGAGTGAGTGAAAGATTGACGGACTTCCTGTTTTTACGTAGGTAGAAACCGTCTGAAACAAACTTCTAGAAGAGTTACTTATTCATTCAAAATTCAAAAAGTAACACTGTTTCTTGTATGTTTTATGCAGTTTTTTTCTTCAACCTCCCACATTTTTTCATCTTCCTACGTAAAGCTTTCCAAAAAGCAACAAGGTGTTCAGAAGAAGACTTTGATAGAAAGTTCACAAAAAATCTCCCCTTCTCTATGTTAAACCCTTATATATAGAGTATCTCTAACCTTTTACAGATACATACACATACATACATATATACACCCTCACCAGATACACAAACCTTTACTTCCTGCATGTACACGCTCTCATACACACGTACCCGCTTCTAACACAGGTTAAAGCATCCCTTGGACCTCTGAACTTCACTCGTCCCATTCCGCCTTGCTCTGTGTCCCAAACCACCCACCCACCCACTCTCACCCACGCCCCTAACTACATCTGGTGGTTGTCCCAGTATATTGATCCACACCGGAAGAGAGAGACGGCGTTTGGACACTAGTAAAACCGCTGCAGCGTGCACATAGGGTCGGCGATGTGGCAGAGAGAGAGAGGGGGGGGCCAAAAAGAGGTATAGGGTGGGTGGGTATTAGTAGTTGTATTAGTGGAAGATATTGGAGTGGAGAATGTAGGTGGAAAGTGTTCCTATGTGTGTGTGTGTGTGTTCAGGGAGAAAGAAAGAGGGAGGCAATAAGTATAACAAGATGATCACCCACCCTTTCCTCCCACACGGAGCAAAAGGAGAATAAATGAAATTCAACGCAGGAAAACAAACAAAAGAAAAAATTAAGTAAGAATGGAAAAAACAGAAGAAACGAAATAACTGAAAAGAGAGCATTCTTGTAGTCGCGTGTAGTAATATTAGAAAATTGAAAGAAAATGTTGTCGGTATAGTTGTTGCGTAGTAATACTAGTACAACGCGAAATGAGAAGAAAAAAGAAGAAATAAAAATAAATGATTCTAACATGTGTTTGTTTTTCTTAGAGAAAACGAACAATATAAAAAGGAAACCAAAGTCAAATTGAGGAACACACAAGCAGTGAAGCAAGAGACATTGAAAACTTTTGAAAAAAGAAGTCCGAGGTAATATTTTATATACAGGGCGTCACTGAAATGATGCTTCAAACTTCGGGAGGGGATTATTCATATCAAAACAAGAAAACATTTCCTTTGAAGAAATTTCGAAATATTCCTGGTTTCGGAGCTACAGGTGTTCAAAAGCAGAATTATACAAATGACGTCATATCTCGACAACTAATGAGGTAAGCCGTATTAGCTTAGCAAATCACACACGAAGTAGTATCTAATTATGATTAGACCATTAAACCATTAAATTTCTTGACAATAAAATTCTTACGTTTCAAAAACTATCCATCATTAACATTGCTCCAATTGTTGTATCGGGTTTTATTTGCTAAGACAATACCGATTACGTCATTTTGAGTCGATATGACGTCATTTGTTACTCAGCAGCTGTAGCTCCGAAATTACATATCCTCTTACATTTCTTCAGATGAACATTTTCTTGTTTTGATGTAAATAATGACGTCTCTAACCTTCCACCATTACTTCGGAGACATCCTATATATATGACGTCATGGGGGTACACTGTATCACAACACAAATTTGATTGTGCATATCATTCTACTTGTACTGACTGCAACCAAAAGGTTCAATCAATGGTAGATCAGTCAACCAACTGGAGGCGTCACTGTCGTACAAATCGTCTGCGGTGCTCCTATGCTGTATACTATGCTTGAAACCTAATAAACTTTAAAAAATTACAATTCGTCTTCTGCAGTAGTTAACATAAACAATTTAATTAAAACTATTTCCTTTTAAATACTGAAGAAAATTAAAGTATGTATTTAGTAAAGAAGATTAAATACTAAATAGAATTATTTCTACTATAGAACAGAAAGCGCATTCATAGACTAGCCCGGGGCTATTTTTCTCGCAAAGGGCTATATAAATAAAAAGAAAAAACAGGTCATAACCGTCATGAGCTGCGAGATTTTACCCCCTAATGGTACTTCAGTCGATGAAGTGCAGACTGAAAAAAATCTCAGTCATATTGACTTATTTTTCCCCTCTGGTCGAAATAGCCCAGGTCTACCCTATACCTTATCAGTCTTCGCCTCTTTCTGCAGTCTCTACACAAAAGTCTCAACTAATGTATGGACCCCGAACGGGCTGTCATGTCATTTATGGAGCCCGAACAGGGACTAAGCCCCAGTTTTTACAATCGACCGCTAAGCTGCAATGCAAAATTATGACTTGGCCTCAACTTAGCGCGGGTTAGAAGCTTAACGGTCGATTGTAAAACTGGGGTTAAGTCAGTTTCCATAAAGTTTCGTTGTTGGCGCGAAAAGCAAGACATATGGAAGGTGAACAACAATGATTGGTTCCACGAATTCAAATCCACCAATCATGGAGTCTCTTTCCAGCAGCCCGTCTCTATCTACCTGCTTTGTAATCCGATGGTTCTGTAGATGGTGTTAACATCGTCTGCTCCAAATTTTCCAATCAAGTGCCAACTTCCCGATCTGAATATGTCTCGTTTGTGGTCCCTAATTTATCTTCAATATTTGCAGAGGAGGAAAATTGCGGTTATGCCAGTTACCGTGAATTAGACATTTCTAACAGTCACAATATTCAAGAAGGCAGCCTTATGAGGACTGACCGTAAAATTGAATATCCTCACCCTGTTACTGACAGTGTCATAGTTATCATCCTAGCATGTGTGCCCTCCTAGGCCTATGTACATGAAAACATTAATACCAAGCAGTCGTAGCTCGGTGGTAGAGCGTTGGCCTAACGTTCGGGAGGTCCTGGGGTTTGATCCCAGCGGCCGATCAATCTAACTGAAGTTTTTCCAGGATTTTTCTCAGTCACACCAGGCAAATGTAAGATGGGACATTCAACATAGGCCCTGGCCGACACCTTCCCGAATCCTTTTCCCTCCCCTATCCCGGCCTGAGGTTTAGAAGCCTAAAACCCATAAATAAAATTCAAATTCAAATGAAAGCATTGATAGGGGAGCTTATGAAGCTTATGAAATAAAAATAATAAAAAAAAACTTTCTAAAAACATACTGTTCTTAAACAATTCGTACTAAAAAGTAAAAAATAATTTTGTTTATGCATGACTAAAAAGGATAGCATGGAGCGCACTCTCGTATACAGTCACATCATAAATTCTTCAATTGGCGCGGCCCATGCTTTTCTTTTTAGCCATGAATAAACAAAATTATTATTTTTACTTTTTATTACGAACTATTTAAGAAAAGTATGTTCATAACAATTGTTTTTTTTCTTTCGAGTTATTTCGGTGTTCGGATACTTTTCTCAAGCTGATAGTTCGTTACCCAAATCTTAAAGTGTTTTGCAACCAGTCAAACATATCATCGATGCAGGCTAGTATTTATTTTAGGATCAAGAAGTTCGTATTAAAAAAAAGTAACTGACTGCTCATCATGAGGTCCCGGGTTAGACTCCCGGCACTGCCAAGGAACCTTTTTTCCTAAGCAGAGGATTTGGAACGGTGCCCACCCAGCATCGTGTGTAATTGGGGAACTGCTGTGAATAAAAGATAGTGGCGATCACTGTTGAATACTTCGATTCTCCTCTCCCAACATGTCTGGTCAGCGTGGGAGCAGTAGACCAACTCCTCCCTCCGGAAGAGGCCTCATCCAGTAGTACATTGAATTATTATTATTATTATTATACTTTTAAAATCTATAGAAATATATTAAAGTAACAATGGAATTTTGTATTGTCACGCGACTTACGTCGCTGTGGAAAATGTCATCACTCTATGACGTCGGGAAATGAGTTAAATTAACGCTGCAACATTTGAGGACACCACGAACTAAAGAAAAGTCTGTAATAACCTAGAATCAGATATGATTTCCTTAAATATAAACTTGTTTTAATTTTTTGTTAACAAGAAAAGAATTATTTATTTATCTATTCACTTATTATTTATAAGATCTTAAAAACTTTAGTTTACTTTGTCTTTTATTTTTTGTCTCGTTGTATCAGCTAAACGCTTGTTGTTCCCTTCTACATCCGTTGCGTGAGTGGAGGAGCTTACAATATCGCCTCCAGTCGCGGTTGAAATATCTAGTTATTATAATTTCAAATTACGTTGCTCTTGATTTTACGCTTGCTGAGTGAATACGCGTGTGCCAACCATTTAATCACCGAGCGAGGCGACTTGCTTGCACAGCAGAATCAATTAACCGTCTATCACATCATAACATCTTTGCTCCGTACATACATAGCCTATATGTATATAACTTCTCACACTATGCCACATACACAGCTAGAGACACACACACAGAGAAAGAGAGAGAGGAGAGAGTAATATTATTAATGATAGATGTAGACTCAACATATAGATACAGGTGTTGACATAAAGGTGAATACGGTTGAAGATACATAGCAAAATATAGGTGAGAATCTTTATAAACAAGATGGGATAAACTTTTAAATATATTTTTACATTTTTAAATATATCTTGATAAATAAATATGTCTTCAAAACGCTGTATTTTCGAGATAGTTGACCTTGAAACTAAAATGTTGAAAATTTCAGATTAAGGTTGTATAATTAAGCGGGAGGTCACAAAAAAAGTCACGTTTCAGTGTCAAATATAATTTTCACATATGAAGACGACCACAGGTAAAAGAAACCTGCTTTGTTCAATTTCATCTCATGGTTTGTGAATTCGACACAGACTGAAGAGACATGTAATAAACTTAAGACTTGTTTCAATATGTTTTAGGTACCCTTAAAACCATTGTAACCGGTAATGATCCACCTCATTCTGGTCATCTTTTCGAAAGGTTTTGTGCTACGCATAACATTAATGTAGTGATTTCAATTTCGTATAATCCCGAGAACAACGGGCTGTCTAAAAAAGGGGTTCAGATAATTAAGTCAGCATTAAATAAATTTTTTCTAGAAAGTAGGCACCGATTAACATTAAGTTTGGACAGCGGTGTAGCTAGATAAATTGTCGCGGGGGGCCTCATGGTTGCCTAAAGGGGTTGCGTATTTTTACAAATACCGAAG
Source organism: Lepisma saccharinum (assembly GCA_022664845.1). Classification (NCBI taxonomy): domain Eukaryota; kingdom Metazoa; phylum Arthropoda; class Insecta; order Zygentoma; family Lepismatidae; genus Lepisma; species Lepisma saccharinum. Next base: position 109,805 of record JAGDQP010001916.1, read on the forward strand.
GGTATCACATACTTCGTGTTTATCCAAAATAGTTCAACGATTACTGAACCGAGGTTTAGTATATAGTGCATATGAAATCGTGTTTGTCTGCTCAAATACTTTCAATTATTTTTTTAAATACTTGTATAACAATAGTTCCAAAAAGGTATCCGCTAAATAAAGAAACAACACTGAACTCGTTGCAGTTGTTCTCTCACTTCGAGTTGCAATGGCCGAGTGGCAACGCTGCAGTCGCTGTTAGTTTTCCTTCCTCTTCCCCCGTTAAGTTTTTTTCAAATAGCACTATCGTTATATTAGATAATTTAATATGTGTAACTGAAGAAAGGAATTACGGAATCAATGTTAATTATAAAACCTTTACGGGGGATCATTAAAAAGAAATAACAGTAAAGGAATTCCGTGTGTGTAAGGGGCAAGTGTGATAAGAAAAACGGCAGCTGTTGCCCATGAACTGCAACAGTATAGACCAAACCCTGGATGAGTAGTAGACGCGGCAAGTTTTCGTGGTCTCTTCAACAGGGATTCCTTTAGACAGCAATCGCATATGAGTTCTTGACCTTCCTGCAGACCGTTTAGGAGTGAGAGGGTCAGGGAACTGGAAATGAGAGAGATATAGAGAAGCGGCGAAGAAAAATCGTCCTGTGAGAAAATAAAGAATAATCTCACCTCGGGGGAAACTGGGTCCAAGTGATAGAAGAATATCGGAAATCCATATTACTTGAAAATGACCTTTGTCGATCCAAAATATTACTATTATTTTCTCGTTTATATATATATACCAGGTGTATAAGCTTAAATCCGCTCTTTGCCCATAGATGGCGTTCGTGAGCGTATGAAGCTACCATGAGCACGCCAGACCTATTGTGTGCATGAGTTGGACCTCTGGTAACACGAATCAGTGCACATAATCAGCAAGTGCAGACAACAACACATACTGTTCCGTTGGTAAGCATGGCTAGTTTTGTACCAGAAAAAGAGCATATGCGGGAAGCTCTGCTTTTCTGCTTTCATTTAAAGAAATCGGCTGCCGACGCGCACCGAATGCTTGTGGAGGCCTATGGTCACAGTGCTTTATCAGAAACAACGTGCCGAGATTGGTTTCGTCGGTTCAAAGACGGCAATTTTGACCTGAGTGACAAGAAGCATGAAAATCGGCCCGGGAAGTTTGAGGACCATCAATTGCAGGCGCTGTTGGACGAGGACGATACCCAATCGCAACAAATGCTTGCCGAGCAATTGGGCGTTACTCAAGCAGCCATTTCCATGCGTCTATGTGCCATGGGAAAGGTTCAGAAGATCTGAAAATGTTCATGAATTGACCGATCGGCAGCTGGAGAGACGCCAACATTCATGCGAAATGTTGCTCGCCAGACAAAGAAGAAAGTCGTTCCTGCATCGGATTGTGACAGGCGATGAAAAGTGGATATATTTAGCGAATCCGAAACGCCAGAAATCGTGGGTTGATCCCTGCCAACCATCAACATCTTCCTCTAGACCAAATCGCTTCGGACGGAAGACGATGCTGTGTGTTTGGTGAGATCAACAGGGTATCGTCTACTTTGAGCTGTTGCAACCGGGTCAAACTGTCAATGCCCACCACTACCACCAACAACTGATCAACGTGCACCGTGCTCTGTGTGAAAAAAGGCCGGAGTATCAACAAAGACATGACAAGCTGATATTCCTCCACGACAACGCCCCATCGCACACGTCAAAAGTGGTCCAAAACTACTTGGAGACACTTAAGTGGGAGGTGCTACCCCATCCCGCTTATTCACCAGACCTGGCCCCTACATGCTACCATCTGTTTGCGTCGATGGACCACGCCCTCGCTGAGCAGCACTTCGATTCGTATGCAGACGTTCGAAAATGGCTTGATGAGTGGGTTGCCTCGAAAGAGCAGGACTTTTTTTTGGCGTGGTATCTACAAATTGCCTGAGAGGTGGGCAAAATGTGTAGCTAGCGAGGGAAAGTACTTTGAATAACTTGCTTTGTGCTTTCTATGAACACACCATGTGTTTTGCTGACTACAAAACAGCGGTTTTAAGCTTATACACCTGGTATATATATATATTAAAATATTTTCTTTAAAATTTGGTTCTGATCACTCCATTTCCTGTCAGAAAAAAAAACTAGGGCTCTTAACAGTTTGTGTTTCCTATGATGTTCCCTTTGTTAAAATACGCAGTAACGAGAAATTAATTAAGGAAAGTTAGTGTTAATTATATAAAGCTAAAAACAAAGTTTATTTTTGTTTCCTTTGTTAATATTTAATCTAGACTTTTCCAGCACATTATTACGTGCTTTTCGGGAAATGGAACAAAAAACACAATGAAAATAGAATTTTCATTATTATGTCTTTTCTCCGAATGCATATATAGACCATGATATCTAATGTTTTCATTCAAAGTTAGAGAGATTTATGGAGAGATATTCAAGGCATTGCTGGAAAATAAAGAAGCACCAGAGATAAACAAAAGAGAAGCAAAAAATATTATCCATCTGAAATAGGATTCCATCTAACTAGACGAGTATTTTTTTTTTTTTTGTAAAATAATTAAAACCAACTCTCTCTGTATATACAATATCCTTTATTTCTCTTAGTTCACATACAGATGTACAAACACAGCATTTATAAATGCATCTGCTTCTATCTTTCTTTATTGACCTTTGGAACAAATCAGTGAAATCCACAAAGCTTGTTCGATTGAAAAATACTTCTATTTTCTTTTCTTTTTTTAAAAAAAAAACGTGCACACACACACATAATACAGAATAAACATATGGCATAGTTCTCGCACTTATTCAATATATATGTATGGAATACGTATGTATGAAAACACAAGTGTTGTAGTCAGTTTGTGAAATGGTTTTAAAGCTAGTAGAGGAATTTTTAAAGAGAAAGCTTTTTTATATATAAATAAATAAATAAAACAAATATGGTATCGATAGATACAAAAACTTCAAAGCGTTTAAAGTAAATGTTTAGACGCGCGAGAAGGTTGGAGCTCGATTGTTGTACGTATATCAAAAAGATATAACTCAATAACAAATTGCATAAAGGAATGCAATTAACAGATTAATGGTGTTCGTATTTAGCAGCAAGCTTAGAAAATAAC
>JAGDQP010001917.1:0-57654 GCA_022664845.1 Lepisma saccharinum
AGGGTTGATAGCAGACGAGATGACCAGAGAATGGAGGAGACCGCATAATGAACAACTCATCACATTGTATGATCCGGCCGACATTATAAGAGTAACCAGAGTGAAAATTTTCAAAAGTTTTCAACAGACATTAAGCTATTAAACACTAACTAACGTAACCTTAACTTCGCGTACCAAACCAATAGCGAAATGTAAATTAATTGATAGCTTTGCTTCAAGTGATTGAAATTTTGCAGCCTAACTTGAATCCCCTAAAACCATTTCTAATAGTAGATATGACTATAGATTCAAACATCTCTCCAACATTTAGTTGCCATAGAAGACAACGGCGGAAGTTTGTTACTGCGGTGATGAACTCGCGAGTTACGTAAATCCTTGATTGAGGGTAGTAAAATTTGTTATACCTTGAAAATAACAATTTCCAGAAGACCTAACTTAGGTAGATGTTTGTTTAAAGCCCCACAACCACGTCAATGTATTTACCTACTGTGGGGCCCCTTTTTTTTAAAGTGGGAGGGTACGAAATATTATTTGTACAAGATCAATAATCGTCCGCCGAAGAGCCAACTTTACCTCTTATTTTTATAGTTGGTGGAGAGACGAAATACTATTTTCTTCTTTCTTCTGCACCAATAATAATTCGCCGAAGAACCAACTAGGTAGATGTTAGTTGAAAGCCCCACAACCACGACAAGGTCTCTACCTACTGTGGGGGCCCCTTCTTATTTAAAGTTGGTAGGGGTACGAAATATTATTTGTACAAGACAAATAATAGTCCGGCGAAGCGCCAACTTAACACTTTGTTTGTTAAAATTGGAAGTGAGACGGAAGATTATTTCTACAAGATAAATAATATTTCGTCGCAGAACCAACTTGGTACGCTGTCAGTTAAACATAAATTACGTGTGTTTCAAATTGTGGCTTTGAGAAAAGTATATGTGTTGAAAATGGGCGTGATTGCCACAGAAATGAGGTGACTGCATAATGCCGAGCTAGATAGATTATATGATCCAGCCGACATTATAGGAATAACCAAAGCGAAAGTATTCAAAATCTTGAACAAAGAAATGTTAATACACTCTACCTAACGTAACCTTAGCCTTGCCGATTTCAAAGCAAACCTGATTTAATATGTACCCCCTTAAGAAGGATTATTGGTCAACTGGAAAAATAATAATGATTGCAGTTAACGATGTGGATGATTTTTCATGGTTTTGATAACAAAAAAATATTGAAATTCTTTAAACGCCGATATCTCGGTAACTAAGCGCTGTAGAGTAAAAACAAGCCCACCATGGACAATGTTAGGGCCGTACAATTCTATGGAGATGCTGCATTTTGCAAAAATAATTTCATATTAAAATCAGTATTTTGGGTTGGTATTTTGGCAGGCCACTGAAAATACCTTTAGGACGGAAATCTAAGTTTATACGCAATAACGCAGTTTTTCGGTCACCCCATACAAACGCGTCGACATCCAGGACCCGTTGCTATTGCAACCCCTCGCTCAGGGATATCCTTATAACATACTAAAAGCCCTTCGCGCTATGTGGATTAATATGCACGTTATTAAAGATATAGAATATAGTAAGGAATTGATGATGACTAAGACCTGTAGCTCGGATAGGAGAAAGAAAACGAATTGCCATTTTGATTGGTAAGAAAAAGAGAAAGGTGGATCTGCTAAAGCTAAGACGTCGTAGGGAGAGTAATGTTAAAAAAGAAGTGGATTGAAAAAAGCTTGGTGATGCACAAGACAGAAGGCAACGGCGAAAGTTTATAACTGCAGTGATGAACACGTAAGTGTTAATGCCGAGCTAGGCAGATTATATGATCCAGCCAACATTATAAGAATAACCAGAGTGAAAGTATTCAAAATCTTGAACAAAGAAATGTTAATAAGCTCTACCTAACGTAACCTTAGCTTTGCCGATTGCAAAGCAAACCTGATCTAATATGTACCCCCTTAAGAAGGATTATTGGTTGACTGGAAAAATAATAATGATTGCAGTTAACGATGTGGATGCTTTTCCATGATTTTGATAACAAAAAAATATTGAAAATCTTTAAACGCCGATAACTCGGAAACTAAGCGCTGTAGAGTAAAAACAAGCCCACCACGGACTCTGTTAGGGCCGTACAATTCTCTTAAGATGCCGAATATCGCAAAAAAAAAAAATCATATTAAAATCAGTATTTTGGGTTGGTGATAAGTGAACGGTGTATGTTGGACCTGTAGTTACTGAGATCTAGGGGGGAGACAAATGGAGTGATAATTTCCCCAAACGATTCAGATTATGGCCATTTCAACGGTGTATGTCTTATCTCTGTGTGACTTGTAGTTATTGAGATCTAGATGGTACAAACAGACTATGTGGAAATACATAGCTAAAATGGAGAAAACTAAGCAAATGAAAATGACCTTCCAGTTTTAGAATCAAATTCATAACTTTTGTCACCTTTTGAGATCATGACGAATCCAACGGTGTGGCTCATCGCTGTCGGACTTGTACTTTCTGAGATCAAGGGGATGGATGGATAGAAAAATAAACAAACGGACGGATAAACAAACACTGTATCTTCCCTTATACACTGACGATCATATATTGCGCTAATAACACAAACATTCAACAACCGCGAAAATCAACCACTTGCAGTGATAAGCATCCAGCTTTTAGTTATTAAAGCCATATGTCGCACTAGCTAATAAATAAAAAATAATATTACCAATCAGAACCGCTGGTACTCAAAACCAGGATTATAGCTACCAAAGGCTATATACACCAACCAATCACGATAGATAAACCCTTCGACTTCATGATCGTTATCCTGCGAAACATAATCTTTCCAAAGACTCAACAGTCTTGCTCAAATTCAATATTCAGCCATAACTAGCTTATATGTTGCCTTTAATGCTACATATTCTGGATCATACGCTCATTTTCATGCATGTGCCAAAACAGCGATCTGAATCATACCGTACAAACCATCACACAGTATATAATATTATTTATATTTATAAATATTAGATCCATACTTACGCCTAAACTATTATTTGAACATCTCCTCCAAGAATAAGATCCCATTCCTCTTCAATCAATTAATAACACATATAGACAAAAGACGACTACAGAACACCACCCTTTACTATATCTTGTGAGGAAAGCACCATACCAGAACAGCGAACAAACGGAGGAGTCGCTATAAAACTAACCTACCTTCAATACACTATGAACACACCAAACCTTCCTAATAACTTCATTATAATATAAACAGGCATATATCGCTCCCGTTACAATTTAGATAAGACCTGGATATCTTATCCCTAACTCATTCTTTACTTATATCTCTAACCACTTCAGAATTTGCATAATTATGCCTGACATAAAGATGCACAGCTGACCTAATAATGTAAAATTAGACTTCAGAGATTTCATAACCCTACAAACCATATTAACAATTCCACATATCCCTAAGCCCACCAGATTATCTTCCAATAGTACTTCAAATGCCGCCATAACCTCAACCAACATCAGCCATAAAGGCATCATAGATGTACTATATATGATAAGTAGCGATCGTGCACCGGAAAAACTTACAGTACAATCTCCAAAGCATAGTGACCAAATATACAATACTAAACCACGAATGTTGCAAAGTTTTGATGGCGCTAACTGGAACAGCAAATGAAAATACATTCAATCGAAAACTGAAATCCTGACAGCACCGAAAAACAAAACAGAACTCCATCATACCACAGATAAAATCGCCAATTTAATGCAACAAGCATCAGAGAAATTAATTCAAACTAGGCAAAGTTCATAATTTCCGACTAAACTTACCGCTAAAGGTTGTGCGATTTCTGAACTTTTATATCACTAATAGAGAAAACCAAAACGACCATATGACACGAGGTGGGACCACACGCACCAGAGCTAAGCGCTTTAATACTGAGTCCCGCGTTCTCACGTATGTGTTGTCTTTAGTAGTACGTAATACTGTTTTGTAAACTGAGCATTTCTTTTGTATATTTGTATAAATTATGGAGTTATGAAAGAAAATATATTTAAATAGATATCATAAATAAATACGTTATTTTGTATTTTAGCACTAACTTCTACGACATTACATAGTTTATTCGGAAAAGAGTGACAGTAGCTACTTTTCAAATCGCATTGAGACCTATTTCTTTGTGTTTCTTCTTTTAGAAATAGCACGTAATGAACTAGTATTTTACGTACAAACGCATCCATAATGCGGAATATCTAGGAGTTCATAGACAACTACAAAGAACAGTAGGTAATTATCTAAAGGTTTACAAATTACAATTTTTTTCATTCGGGACCCCCCTCCTCCCCTGCCTCTTAGCTATATTAGTTTCGACTCTGCTTCGCATACCTGAGGGGCACCTCGAAACAGTATTGTTCTCCACAAAGTCGGGGTAGGCTATCACGGAATATTGTCCTCCTGCTCGGCGTCGAGTCAGCGAGACATTTGGACCTGATTGCTCAAAATTTACTTTAGTGGGGAGGGTGGGGAACTTTTCCTTATGGCCCAGTTTCAGGTTAACAAACCTGGGTCTTGGATTTCCACGATTGGCGGATTTACTTTACTCTTTCTACTGTATTACATTCATTTATATTATTATTATTATTATTATTAGGACAAGAATTTTATTTATTGATTTATTTTACCTTCTTACTGTTCTGCTCCATTGTGCTCCTACAATTAGACAGATCATTGCATTATATTTAATTCCTTATTTAATTACTATTTACCATGTCCGCTGATAACTCTTGTTCCATTATTGTACTTATGACCATCCGATAGCACATTTCTTTACGGTTTATTATTTAGGGTCTATAGAGTGTTGGCACCTCTCAAAATTCATGAGAAATTGAATTGACCAAGGCAATGATTAAGTGTGAACACTGAGTAAGCGTTTTTCAGATTAATGATTGAGTGCAAGTTAAATACTACAATATTCAAAACAATGAATTACACTATAAGAGATAGATAATAGTAGTTGAATGATCAATAAGTACTTTTAAAGAATTAAGAGAACTAAATTGAGTAGAATTGAGTTATATATTTCCTCCAGATCAATAGTTAGGATAAATCAGATTAATTTACTCATTCTCACAATTAGAATAATCATAAAGCACTTTTTATTGTTCATAAGAGACAAGATTAGCAAGGGACTCAGATCACCTCGATACCCTACTTCAAATTTCGTACTCAGGTAGGTAAATCACAAAGAGATAAACACACAAATTTAACTGTCAATTTGAAGTAAAAGGCCTTTGAATAAAAGGGTAAAGTTTGGACGTTGTTTATCATATAAGGTTGGTTCCCTATTATGGCCATGTTCCTGATATGGCCACCACATATTGCAGTAAGAAAACAAAAAATCCTCTAGATATTATCAGCGTCCAGGGAAGAGGACTGCTAGTCTGTCAATTGATCGTTTCCCGTCCAGCTAAGTTGAGCACAAGTAAGGTTCTTGTTTGTGTTTTTTCTGTCACGTCAGCGAAGGTGGTTTCTTAAAAAAACTTTAAGCTGTTTGCGGTACCTTTTATCATCATCCGATTGGAAACAATTTTGCACATTATTACTTTTCGGTAGGTTGTACAAAACCAGAGGGTGTCCCGCCCAAAATTCTAGCATCATAAAATAAGGACCACCCTAGTAGCGATATCATGTACACATGTCCACTAGCTAGATTTTTGGAATGTTTTTGGACTAGTAAAGTTGCTCTTTTCATGGAGTATGATTTTTCATGAAAGTCCCATTATCCCGTGAAAACGATAAAAAAAAATCCTTTGGTTTCTTTCAAAATGCCGGCTAGAAAAATTCTCAAACATTAGTATGGCCATATCAGGGACACCCACCTTACAACGCTTGTCAAAGTTCCAGAACTGCTAAATATTTTGGTTAGAATGTGTTTTTTGAAAACCTGAAAGCGACAAAAGCTGCAGAGAGTCAACAGAACTATCGGATGGGCTACCCCAACAAAATATGTGGAACTCTGTTTGGGCTCCATGGGCCCAACTTTGATTATTTATGGGAACCAGCATTTTTTATTGCAGATTCTGTATCTGTGGGAAAAGCTAAATCAGAATATGTCCTGCTAAAAAAATTGGATGTGAGTCCTGGGCCCTAAAGGGCCAGAAAGTAGATTAATGATGAGAAGTGTAAAACTTCCAGACGGGCTAAATATCTAGATTAGAATGCGATTTTTTTAATTTGAAAGAGACACAAGTTGTAGAAAACGAACACAGTTATCTGATGGGCTAGCCAATCAAAATTTCTGGGTGCCTTTGTGAGCCGCAACTTTGATTTCTTAAATGAGAATCCCCAGTTTTTATTGCAGATTCTGAATATACAGATAATGTAAATCAGAATACATCCTGTTCATAACTGTAGGATGTGAGTTCTGGGCCCTACAGGGTCGGAAAGTAGATTTATGGTTAAAAGATCCGGAAATGCTAAATATCTCGGTTAGAAGGCGTTTTTTTTCTGCATGGAGTTTTATATATGAAATACATGTATCTCGCGATATTAGAGTGTGTGTTTAACCATCTACTACTTTTATTCACACTTCATAATTCCTAATCCATTATTTATACAAAATACTCTCCGATAGTTATTTGCTCTGCTTGACAATACTAACGCATTCTAAATATTTCTAGAAGCAATAAAATAAGCAATTATTATGACTGATTTTGTATTAAATCGTACGAGTTTTCATATACTCCATAACAGTGTTCGATTTGTCGGTAGGGATACCGGGGATTTTCCTTTGTGAGTGAGAATTTCATCCCGTTTACTGATTTCTAGTATCACCCCAACCAGGGATAAAATCTTTGTATTTTCACCAAAAAGGTAGTATGTTTAAACTTGGTCAGCATCCATTAGTTTTAGAATTCCCCTTCGTAATTTATAACAAATCGGACACTGCGCTAATGGTGTGGAACAACAGCAAAAGAATAAACGGGTGCTTCTGCCACTACAGGAAACGTTTGACAGTGATAAACAACCATTAGATTAGTGATAAGAAAGAGAGCAAGCTCGAGTATTTTGCTCCATTTTCTATAGATTTTACAAAATTACAAGAAAATCGGAGAAGTGGCTAATATTTTGAGAGACCCGCCCGTCAGATAGCTCTGCTGATTTTCTGAAACTTGTGTATCTTCCAAATTAAAAAAAAACAACATATTTAAACCGAGATATTTAGCCGTTCCGGAACTTTTAACTCTTCTCATCATTAATCTAATTTCCGGTCTTGTAGGGTACATGATTCAGATCCTAGAGCTTTGATCAGGATACATTCCGACTTACTTTTCCCCATAGATACAGAATATGCAATAAAAGATGAGGGTTCCTATTTTAAAAAAATCAAATTTGGGTTCCATTTGGCCCAAAAGGGGCCTTACACATTTTGATGGAGTAGCCCATCCGATAGCTTTGTTACCGCAGTTACCGGATCTCTTTCAGGTTTCTAACATGGATCTCTTTCTATGGTTGAAGTAGCACTATTTGAAGATTGCATTAAACAAGTAGGTCAAAGAAACCAGTAATTTACGAGTAGCGTGCTTAATCTGACTTTACTTTATGATCTCATGGAGCTTCTTTTCAATTTAAGGGTCTTAATTGTTTTTGAATTTTCCGTGGCGTGACTATTGAGGTGCATGATTGGACTATTGTGCAAGAAATGTGTCCACAGTAAGATGAACAAGTTGACGCACATAGGGGTCCACATGCTCCCTGTTGCTTGAACTGTGCACGAATACACCTACTTAAGCCGTGAATTATTCCTTGTAGTTCCTATAGAACTCTGGTTCGATACATGCCCTTTGCTTATTGAAATGCTAATGAAAAGTCCCAAGATTTCAATTGTTAGATGTAAGGATTCAAAGGTACTGTTCCAATGTACTATATTCAATATTAAATTAATATTATGATTTTAAAGCTTAGTTTATCCCAGAGTGTTTGTATGGTTGATAGCATATAAACTGTCATCGACGTCGTGCCCGTCTTTTCAAATGATTGTATATGCAGAGAACAGTAAGATCTATTATACCAGTTGTATAGTGCGTATTGTTCATGGTACTTCTAGCATTCCGGGATACATATATAGCATAGATCATATGTACTATAGTCTGATAAATCTATTCCCTTGTGTGCGGTTTTACAGTAAGATCTATAATTGTGTTGAGTTGAGTCTTGTATAAATCCCAGTTTGTATTGTACCACTTAAAACCGGGTGCGGTAGGTGTGGTAATCTGAGGAAATAGTTTAAATAGTACGGTTTCGAGATCGGAATCTAAGTCCAAAACTTCATAAGATCGAACTGTGAAAGGAACATCTTTACTAAGACCTACGTCAACTGCGTTTTACTAGGATGTTTCAAAGGTTTTACTTACGCATGGGTTAACTGTACTGGTCTGTCGGAGGAAACAGAATTTGGGAATTGTGAGAGTAAATCACAAATCTACGTCGCAATTCGTAATAGTGGTTGATTACATAACAACAGGGTTCAATTGACGATATCCTGTTTTAGAATCTTATCTAGATATCACAAAAGATATTAGACGCCGAAGGATTATCTCCCATTAAATCTATTAAACACTATTGACAAGTTATGTTTAAAAGACTTATTGTATATACTACTTCAACATGACTGAAAGTTCATGTCCCACAGGGTACAGTGCTCTTTCTACTCTTATACTCTCGTTTTAGGGTAGATGTATTAAGTTTAGATCGCTGCTTTCCGGCTACATTTGCAGACAATACCTCCTTCTTCACAGTAAGTCATCACCTTTCTCTCTGCTACCGATACTTTCAAGATCAACTAATGGCGTACCAGGAATGACTACAACTACAACTAAACTCTGCAAAAAGTATGGTTGTTCTATACAGCAAACGAAGTAATCCAGAACTACAGCTACTTCAATATGAAAAATATGACACATCTTACAAACAAAAGGTAACATTCTTCGCAGTATGCCTAGATGGGGACCTAACATTAGCAACGCACATTAAAAATATAGAACAAACGTGTCCTTTATAAAGTGTCTGTGGTTTATACCATATTTTTATGATCAGCACTCCCACATGAGATCAGAATTCACGTATTCACTAGGTGATGATCGTTCTTACTACCCTAATATACGCCTATCCAGCATAGAAACACGCAAGATTCACCATACCAGGCTAGAACCAGTACAGACCAAAGTAGGGAACATAATAACAAGGTACAATCACACTCAAGAAACGCAAAAATACTCCAAGATCTGGAACTAAATACAATAAGAGGCATTCTGTTACACATTCATGGTAAATTCTGGTATGTATTGCCAAACTACGCAAATGAACCAATAGTGGCTATAGGTACAGCACATTCCCACAGAAACATGCATGAACCCCGCCACCTTAATGGGAAATATGCCTGCATGGTGTAATGATTTTACATAAAGCTTGCATTACCCTAACCTGGAACAGTTCGTTGATTATTCACCTTAAAATATTTAAGTCAAAAAGAAAGAAAAGCTCAAGGTAATTCAGTAGATCAACAACAAATCGTTATTGTGTCAGGAGCATCAGCTTGATACTCGTTTCGAAACTACAATTACTGTGACTACCGTGGCCGTGGGTAGTAGGAACCCTGCAAGTGTGAAGGCCACATAACACTCGCATCATGAAATAGCTAAGTGACAAAGTCACTTACGGCACACACAGAGACATACTAGGCCCATAGGCCAATGAAACCCATCTTCCACCCCTGCTTCTTTCTTTACATAAGATATATCTCCGCATTTCGGACCTGGTGTATCACCTTCCCCCCTCTTCGTAGGGATATGAGTAGACTTGTTCCCATTATGCAAATTGACAAAAAATAATAATATGCAAATCTATTACACAGATGTGGAGCGAGAACCTTTTTGTGGTCTAGTACCTAATAAAATAACTGAGACATTATTGGAAACGAAATTACTTACCCGGGTTTTAGATTCCGAATGGCTACAACGAAAAATACAAGAGTATATAAAAATGATAATTCCACCACAAATCAACGCAATAATAATAATTAAATTATCCAACTTTGAAAGTGTTTATGATATAAATAAAATATAATAACATAAAATAAAAAAATATTTATCCCCACTCGTTAAACTTATAAAATATGTTTATCACTTCTCATTATTTTCACATTCTATTAGATGTTTAATTTAAAGTAACACCTAACATTAGAATTCAATACTTCTCAGTTGAGTTATTTTATTTCATTCTCACCTCACCATTCTAAATATCTAATTAATTAATTTAAAATAGCTAAGTTACCTTCCCTTCGAAATACTTTATTTATATTTATTTTCTTATTTGCTTGTTTACTACTTTATTTCATTTGGCTATTATTATCAATTAATCTTAATTTCCCTAAACATGATTCACAACTTACAATATAATCCTTCTTCCAATTTCCCTAAATCCTATCTCTATATTAATACCCTACTCCTTCCATTCCATTTTCATGTACCAGTTCATATTCCTTCGTTAACATTTTTTGTAATACAATTTACAAATATCATATATGAACATATTTGTCCATTCCTTCTACTATTATTCCCAGGGTCACTTCCGGCAGTATTTATAACGCCATATCTCAACACGAGGAGAGTAATTGTGTGTGAGATTCCTTTCCTTTTGGATCACAATGTGTGTTTGAAATGCCAAACTATGGTATGAAACACATACAGTGCAATTAATCGACTTTGGTCGGTGTTGTATAGCGGAATGGGCTCCGAGAGACCGGTGGGGCGAATTTATTTTAATCTTATTTTAGGCAACTTTTGCTCAGACGTTATACCAGCTGGGTGTCCGCAGAATTTCAGCTCACGTGGGTCTGACTTATTGTATGGAGGACAATAGGCTATAGTTCCCGATCGTTTCTGGTAATAATTTCATGGATCATTGATGAGTGCGTTGCCACTACTACCCAAAAGACTCACCTTTCATTATCATTACATCAGAGAAGCATCTATCTATTTGAAGCCAAATACCAGTCGCTTTTATACTTGTATAGTTCTACTAGATACACAAACGATGAATGGTTGTTATTTATAGAAGAATTCTTTTCGGTCCGAAGGGAAACAAAGATTATACCCACGGAAAAAGGGAAATTAGTAAATCTGACTAGTGATATAAAGATACCAGATTGTCTCCAAAATCTAAAGAACTACTTTATCAATCACGTTAATCTCATCTGTTGATATTTTTGCATGGAGTGAACAGAAAGGACTCTGTAAAGTCAACATGTCATAGAGGACTTAGTTGTTACAAAGTGGATATATTTTTGTTATATAAATCAATAGGTTAAAGAAATGTGTTGTTTAAGAGAATTTTTCTACGTAAGAAATATTGTTATTTGTCCTGATTGAAAGCCTTGGTAGAGAATTGCGTTAGTATTGGTAGTTGAGTAATCCTGTCGTTAACCATTTAATGAAAATAAATTATTGGAAATTAGTAAATGTACTCATTACTCTGTGTAAACGTACTCATTTAAGAAATGTTTGGTTTATGAATGTGTTATTATCTTGGAAGTTGAATAAAAGGCTCCAGTTAGTTACTTTCCGATGATGGTAGTGGTGAACTTGTGTTACATAATTTGGGTTGTTTCTAGTATATTTGTATTTGATCATAGAGCTTCCACCTTTAATTTTTTAAAACACTTCAATTCAATCTCTATGGAGACTGAACAACATTCTGCTTCAAACATCAAGAGAAATATTAACTTGAAATCTTTTTCATATACGCTCTATAGTTTTCTCCTAACCAACGCAGATCCAAAACTGAATACAGCTAAGCAAGCCTTACATCAACCTCAGAAACACATTCTATGGGTCACATACTTTGTTCAACCGGACTTAGATATCTAGTTCGAGTTGTCTCTGACTCCCAAGACACCATTGACGACCTTGTACTAAATGGAGCACCGGTCTATAGACGCATTTATAAAGTCGAACCATCCAAAACACCATCACCTATTCAAACCCGTTTGAAACGTTTCAAACAGGCAATAGATTGTACCAGAACACCAATCTGCGGATACTGTAAAGAAAATCACTCAACTTCAAACTGCATGAACCTACAGAAACCACCATGCTGTTATACTTTTAATGAGAAGCATACGTCATACGGCTAGAAATGCCAACAACGACTCGCACCACTGTCAGAAAAATCAAGATTAAACATACCAATCAGAACAGTAAACAAATCCATCGCAGTAGTTAATTCTGAAACAAAAATTTACCATAGAATATCTCCTTCATTTCACAACCACAGTGCTACGGAACATTCATCACTTCCAGCGAAGGAACATCCTCAATAAAATCACCACTGCAGTCCCCCCACAAATTTCTGTTTTTCAATTTAACACTACCCACTTTGGCGGGTATGCTGATTTCAACGTCAAATCTTACAAAATTGCACCTAACAATGGGCATTAGAAACATGATCACTTCACTTTCTTTTTCTTCAATTTCCTCTTCTTCAATTTGCAAGCTTCAATTTTCTTCTTCTTCTTCAATTCTTAGTCTTCAATTTTCTAATGAAAATTTCCTTCATCCCACTTCAGATACGACAACCACGCAAACTATCAATACCACGTCAATATTTGCATATCATTTCATACTGGCGCAGGGCCTTTAGGGCTTACGTAAACACCTGGAATAGCATATACGTCCTAAAAGAATGATCTCAAACTACTTTAACGCTTGCAAATGATGCGAAAGGATAACGACGTATAATAAACTTTCAACAATTTATTTTTCAACAAAACTGTGGACAAGATTTAAGCAATGAACAGGAAAATATCATATCTCTTATCTTTTTATCGCTAATGACCAACTTCTGACAACTGAATAAGGGAAAGCTAACACTTTCGCTGAAATTTTCCAAACCATTTTCACACCAATCAATCCTCTTCTCCGTAATGCATTTCACAACAGAATTGAACGCCTCTGTACCTATCATCCGTCTTACTTTCAACATAACTCTCACCATCACCTTAGAGGGACACCTCTTACATCATCCATCATAATTGAGAAGCTTTTTTCCAAAAGGTATTGTATCCGTTTTACTTTTTATTTATTTTTGTATTTCATTCAATATACATGTTTTTGATTAGATTATGGAGAAACTGTTTGTAAACTATTTATTTTAATTTGATAGAGTATTTTCTTGTTCAAATTGACAGCAAAATCGAATCATGAAGTTGTATATTGTATCAAATACAAAAACAAAAAAATAGTAAAATGGATATAGTACCTTTTGGAAACAAACTTCTCAATTAATGAAACTTATGAACAATTAGTTCGAAACGAAAAATTGTTTCAAAATTTCATGATATAATGTACACGTTCACCAAATCATCTCTCCATGTACCCACTGTACTACTTATTATGTACAATTTTATACTTGAAACAAACTTTATCACTGAAAAGTTTCAAAATCTTCTCCTCTGGTAAAACCTAAAAAGCTTCCGAGCAACCGCTCATTTTATCGTCCTATCCAATGAACATTCTGTCTCAATAAAATCTTCGAAAAATCATTGTCTGCCACCATACAGAACACCTTAACCAACACGTCTCGTATGATCAAGCACGCTTCCGCTCCTGGTTAAGCCCATTAGATCAATTTATTCGACTAGCAAAGGCTATTAACAATTAAGTATAAATATTTGCTTCTACTATTATCAAATAGCAGCACCCTTCTTTTAAATTGCAAAAACTTTTGATAAAGTCAGAAAAGCTGCTCTCATCTACAAGTTACATTCCTCTCAACTTCCTGATTCTCATATCCATCTTATTTTCTCTTTCTTATATACAAGGCTCACGTACATAAACATTAACATATAACTCTTATATGACACTCTATTTCTTTATTCTGGGGTACCGAGCGACCGTAGCTCAGTGGTAGAGCGTTGGCTGAGCATTCGAAAGGTCCTGAGATCGATCCCAGCGGCCGACTATCTTGACTTTTCTCCAGGGTTTTCCCCAGTCACTCCAGATAAATGCTGTGATGGTACCAGCAAAATAGCCCCTAGCCGTCTTTTTCCATTATTCTCTCCCCACCTTATCCTGACCTAAGCTTGATATGCATAAAGGCCTTAAAATAAATTTTAATTAAAAATGCTATTACTGTACCCTCAGGGTTCTGTTCTTTCATATCTATTATGTATTCTGCATTTCAGGTATGTCTCAACTCCGGCCGCAACTATCACTATAAGGATATGTTGATGGCACAGCCTTTTTCACTACTTCAAACACTATTCATGCTATAAAGACACATTACGACTTCCCGTCAATATATTCACACTTTAATGCACACTATAGAAACTGAGCATAAATCCCAGAAAATACAAGCACTCAATATTCTTGGCAAACTCTGAGATTGGCCTACATAATAAAACTCCCCTCTCTAACAACCAGCTGGTACCAACAAACAGACTTTCCTAGAATTTAAGAATTTCCTGAAACACTCCCCACAAAATATGTCTCGAAGGCTGTAGCTCGGGGAAATCCTCTATTTCTTGATACCTTCGAACAAATTTCCTTTCACGATTCACTTCCGAAATACATCGATTCTTCTTTATAACACTTACTTACAACGTACTCCCATAGCCAGGACAATAACTACCCTCTACAATCAAAACTAGTCGTATATCGCTCAAATCATCCATCACCGCACATTTAACCATCTAAACACCAGTGGTTAATCAATGTCAATAACACTGTCTCACATCAGTTTCGAGCTGCTCCGAAGCAGTGGATAACCCACCATTTGTCTCTCAAGCACTCAAATCATGTTTGTCTCGTTCAAGTATACTGGATTCATTTTCCATCTCAACTATTACAGAACATCTATATCATGTTAATATGAAATTGTCAGTATACGCCTCTTTTTCTTTCCTTACCTCGTTGTATCGAAATTCGACTTCCACATACGTTTTAGTCACTTTAGCGAAAATACAATTTTTCCTTGGCTTTAGCTGTATATATTTTGATGTTAACTCTACGCCCTGTCTCTGATCTTTTGCAAGAAGGACCAGTTTCAAAGAAAATTGGAAATCAGGAAATCAGAATCACTATGAGCCACTTGAAATTGATTACCAAAAACTATGCTTTATTCATAAGGCATAACCAAAATCTCGAATTCGCCCTCTAAGCTAACAACCTGTTCCAAATACATTCCTTCCACAACTTTTTACATGCGTATACAATAAGAAAATCGTAGCAAGACCAGTGGCGGCTCGTGGTTGAAACAGTAGGTGAAGTTCTACCAAAGCATTTATATGTAAACACGCTTTCATATTATCTACTGGTAACAGTTATCCTGAATATCAAGACTTTACCGAATTATTCCTAAAGTCATTTACTCATATTACCCAATGTTGAGCATTCTGCTGGATTGTCCCTCCCCAATACACCATGCAATTATTATTTCATATTGATCTCCTTAATACTGATTTCCTACCTTCCAAAACAATACATCGTTTCAGTCAGTTTGCTACTTCTCTTCAAAATTACCACACCTTCACATGGCTGTGCTAAGTACATTTTTGATTGAAATAGAAATAAATCTTTCTTGGGAAGTCGGAGCTCTTCCGTTTTTTCTTCCATTTTCTTCATTCCACCGATTCTCGCATCATTATCCATTTGGCCAGAGCCAAAGTACGTTTCCCAAAGGTCTTAAATATTAAAATTTAAATGTAACCCCACAAATCAACTTGAGCATTCTTTTTAAAACCTTGCTTCATGTTCTCACGACGTATTTCGTGCAATTATATTTTTTTTTACTACAAAAGTATGGTTCTCTTTTAGAGTAATATAGCACTTATTCATAGCTGCACATGAGGCGAAAAACGACCAAAACTACTATATTTTGGTATCGTAATTTCCCTACGGTTCCACATCAGAACTTTTAATTTTTTTAGCTTCTTTCACACCACCCTTAAGATTGAATGAATTGGCACGTTTTCTTAAACGCAGTATTCCGAGAATGCCTACGACAAAATTCATAGAAATGATTTCTCCATCAAGCGTTGGTTCCATGAAGAGAATGAAGGAAATAGTAGACAGAAACTCAATCAGATACAAGGACGTTTCGCAAACTTCCCTTTTATATCATTTTAGTACTAATTACTTCGCTAGTCTCAAAGAAATACAAGTAGTTAAGTCTAAGTTTCCACAAACACCACCCGGGACACGTTCCCGACACTCCGTGAACTGAACCCTTCTGCATTAAGTCAGTCGACCGCCGCATCCTGCGTCAGGTTAATGAACTAACAGGCTCTCGTATATTAGGTACAAATCTACAAAAACAATCTATTTTTCTATTCACGTTAAACCAACAGGTTCCTTTCATACCTTTTTACACAAACTGTTACTGCTAATTCTGTTACCCCATAATCTGCTTAAATATCTGTCCTAAACAATTACTGATATCTGTGTCATTAGACCACATTAACTGCGAATGTAAACATTTTAATCTATGTTATGCTCATGGTAAAGGTTTAGGCAATGTTCGATTTGTTATAAATTACGAAGGGGGGTTAAAAAAACAAGTATTTGTTTGTAACTTACAACCTTCTATCTGTTTGAGTACAAATATAAAAATTTATTCCTGGTTGGGATGATATTCGGAATCAACTACCGGGGATGAAATCCTCACGCACCAGGAAAATCTTGGAGGGTTTTGTCAGTATCTGCTAGAACGAGTCTCTCTACCTAGTAAACTTATTTCGCTATTTTCATTTTATGCATTGAATAGATATTAATATTAACATTTTCTTCATCTAAATAATCAATGCATGTATCTGCAATATAAACTTACACGATCATTTTATCACCGACAAGATTTTTAAGCAGTCTTTAAAACCTAATAGTGAAGATGCGAACAATTAATCTAAATAAAGATCTATAAATATAAATATTTATGTCACTAATATAAAGCTAATATAAATATTTATGTCACTTATCAAATTTGTATATGCTCCGGATTATAACGAGGATATATTTTCCTTTTTCCATTTAAGTGGACAATTGTGGCTTTAATAGTTGATGGACAGATTAACTCCCATACTTGGCTTCGATTTTTAAAAAATCATTCTAAGGCCTTTAGGCAACTATGGCTCAGGCCTCATGGATAATGATGGGATCAATTGGTGCAATAAAGAAAGTAGGAGGAAACAGGAACACCTCGAGAAAACCCACACACACGGTATTTGTACACCACAAAGCCCACTTAGCATGAGCAGGGATTGATACAACAACCCCAGCACTTGGCTTCGACATAGGATCAATTCGATATGCGTGTATAATAATTGCATCTGATTGTACTAATGATGAACCTAAAGGGTATGGCGAGAGAAATCCCCATTGGAACTTCAAATTTATCCAGGGAGTTTGTTATGAGCCATAGCGAAAGATAAACTATTGTTCTTGAAAGTGAAGTTCGTCTTCTAGCGCAATTTCTACCCAACCCCCACACACCTCCTGAATTCTCTGCATTCAACACTGAGTAAAAAGACTTCAGCGACTGGATAGTTACCAGGTGTATGCATAAGTTTTTGCCGTTTTTTTGGTAAAGTAAACACGTAATTTTCAAGGGAAATTAATTTTGTTTATTCAAAATATTGGCCATCGGCTTGTACACATTTCGCCCATCTTTCAGGTAATTGATGCATACCATGCCAGAAAAACTACTTGTCTTTTGCGGCAAACCATTCGTCGAGCCATTTTCCAACGTCTTCGAAATTGCTGAAGTGTTGCTCTGCGAGTGCGTGCCCCATTGATGCGAAGAGGTGATAGTCAGATGGCGCCAGGTCTGGGGAGTACGGCGGGTGCAGAAGGATGTCCAATCCAAGCGATTTCAAGGAGTCTTTCACTGGTTTCGCTGTGTGAGACGGCGCATTGTCGTGTAACACAGTCACTTTGCCATGTCTTCGGGCCCATTCCGGTTGTCTTTCGTTCAATGCGTGATTTAAATCAATCATTTGTTGGCGATAGCGTTGTGCATTAACGGTTTCGCCGAGCTTCAAGAGTTCATAATACACAATACCGCTCTGGTCCCACCAGACACAAAGCATGGTCTTCTTGCCGAAGCGATTTGGCTTTGGTGTTGAAGGACCGGCTTCGCCAGGTGAACGCCACGATTTTTTCCGCTTCGGGTTTTCAAATTAAATCAATTTTTCGTCACCCGTCACAATTCGATACGAAAAGGATTTTCTTTCGTGGCGTTGAAGCAGCATTTCACAAGTGACTTCGCGATTTTCCATTTGACGTTCATTCAAATCGTGTGGGACCCATTTACCCAGTTTATTGATCTTCCTCATTGCTCGTAAACGTTTGCTGATTGTTTCCTGTGACACATTTAATGCTTTTGCCAATTGCTGTTGAGTTTGAGTTGGGTCATCCTCCAATAACACCTGTAATTGCTCGTTTTCGAACTTTTGTGGTTAACCAGAGCGCGCACTGTCTTTCACATTGAAATCACCACTTTTAAATTGTCGAAACCATGTCTCACATGCTCTAATCGATGGAGCGTGTTCACCATATGTTTCTACCAGCACACGATGACTTTCAGCAACCTTTTTCTTTTGATTAAATAAAAAAGCAATGCGTGCCTCAAATGTTCTTTTTCAGGAACAAACTTCGACATGATCACTGAACAATAAAACAAAGACGCTAATGTTTGGCGGATTCAACTTGTGTGTGTTTGTAGTTTAATGTCAGACGAACAAAATGACGTATGTGTCAAATGAATACGCTGCGTACTTTTTGCTAGCGCCATCTCTTAGTTAAACCGGAAACTACTTATGCATACACCTGGTACATGGAAGTAATGAGTTTTTTAAGGAGATAATTTATTTAGAAAGACATAAACAATCATCAGCTCTATCCAGAAAATATTCTAAGATTTCGTTGCAAAGTTTATTTTGTATTTGAATTTATATATGGCCTTTAGGCATCTCAAACTCAGGCGAGCACACAGTAGGGAAGAGCATGTTGGAAGATAGTAGACCAGAGCCTAGTT
The DNA here is from genome assembly GCA_022664845.1 of Lepisma saccharinum. Classification (NCBI taxonomy): domain Eukaryota; kingdom Metazoa; phylum Arthropoda; class Insecta; order Zygentoma; family Lepismatidae; genus Lepisma; species Lepisma saccharinum. Next base: position 19,099 of record JAGDQP010001917.1, read on the forward strand.
AATAAGTACCACCGTGGCATATCCCTTGTATGAATGGGGAAAATCCATAAAAAAAAGCTTCTCTTATTTACAGGAAACAAATCAATATTATAAAGAAAAGGATTTGAAACAATTTAAAAGGGAAGCCAAGTGGACGATTTCAGCAACATTCGCTAGGAAGTTAACAAATCGTTAGTTAAAGAACGTAATGAACTTTAGAGTGCTTAAAGTTATTGAATAGTTTGTTAAACTCTAACGATGATTACTGAATTTCACCAAAGATTAAGGTATGAGGGGCGGAAATGCATATGTATTGAAACAATTACAAATGAATGAAGTTACTCTGAACCGAACCCATAAAAATATGATAGAAATATCATAAAGAACAGGATGTGGAACTAGACCCAAATAGTTTGAATGCTCAGTTCAAGATTCGGAGATTCGGACATCAGGAATAAGGTGGACAAATTGATATAAATGTTTGTGAATTTCTAATGAAGTTCGAAGTCAAATTTATTTTAGATCTACTATCATTCATGTAAAAAAAAGAAATATCTTCTAAACTTATTCTAAAACTATCTCCAAAAGTATTTTATCACTTGAGTAGAAAGGTAAACAAGATGAATTGTAAAAAAAAGGAAATATGAAGGAAGAAAGAACAAATCACTGAAATGTAATTTTTAGACATGTATTCTAAAAGCGAGCGAAGGAAAAGGCTAGTTGATTGTTGCCAGAATATACAGAGAAATATCAGAATAAGAAATGTAAAAACTGCAGCAGATAAAACAGTCAAAAGTCAAGTTACGGGAAATCAATACATGGATAAGAAGATATCCACGAATTATTGCATAAATAATAAAGTCAAAGAAAAGAATGATGAAATAGATGTTGCATCAATTATAAATTAAATTAGGTGTAAAAGATATATTTTTACTACCTTTGCACTAACTACAACAGTGCTCTTTATAAACCGTAAGATTTAAAGTACAGTTATAATAATCATGATGGTTATGCATTGATCATGTAATGTACTTTGTAGAGTGTATAACTGAAGAAGGGAAAATTATTATTTTTTTTATTTCGTGTATTATAACTTTAATTTAATGTTAATATATAATGAACAACCGGGTATGTATACCGATTCATTGTTCGCATGGCTTTATTATCTATTATGTTTCATTTCCTTATATAAAACGTTATATGTTATGTTTACAAGTTTACTATGAAAGTAAATTAAGTTAAAAATTAAAAGAAAAATCTTTAAACGAAACGCGAAGTTAGCAACTGAACAATTAAGCTTGAAATCATAAAATAGATTGTTTGTAAGTTTGAACTCAGTGTGTAATTTATAAAATGTTCTTTAAAATTGTGCATATAGTTGGCTCAAACTTTCCGGTTTAGTATAAATTTACATAAATTCATAAATTATTAAAATTGATGACTTTAAAGAAATGTATATGAAAACAGTGTACTATTTAATTCTAAGTGCAAGGAAGATTGTTTCTCTACTTTATATATTGTAAATACGTACGAAAATAAAAATGTGAGTAAGACGTTTCATATGAATTCAAGCCAGATATCATTGTAATAAGACAGACAATGAAATCCACAGTAATGTAAAGTTTGATTCCTTATTTCATATGCATATAATATGAGATATACGGGAATATCTAAAGCAATATCCATTTATAGGGAAATAGTGTATTTCCTAAGTTTTGAAAAAAGCTAGCAGACAGGCTTCATTGTAGCTCCACTAGGGAAGAATTCAGACTGGTAAAGGGACAATTCAAGGTGAACCAACATGTGGGTGTTGACCGTCCCTGAATAATAATCCTCAGCAAGGTGAAGTTCAGAAATATGGGTATCCGATTTGTTTGTTTCCTTTTGCATGGTACGTAGCATGTAGACTTTAACCTTTAAAAGAAGATTGTCTGAATTTAAAGAAATCACTATAAGTAACAGTGAACTGTCTGATCTCAAATAAACTGTTCATTTGTCTTGTCATTGTCAGCATACACAAGTCCATTCGATTTCAGCATCTTCTTTCGCGTACGTAGTATTTTTACAATAGTGTGTATATATACACTGATATATATTATCAAAAAGCAAGCTGCTAAGTGCAGTTTTGGATCATTCAAAACCGAGACCTGCGAGGACTAAATGGTATTGGGAGTTTTAGACAATTCACTAAGAAAAAGATATTGCAGGAAGATAACCTTACTTTTGAAAAAATAATATCTTTAGGAAAGCAATTTGAATCCACAGAAGCGCAGAGTAGCTTGTTATCAAATACTATGCATTCTGTAGTAATAACTGAAGATCGTGTTGTTGAAAAAGTAGAGATGTTAAGCCTAAATGTCCATCAAAATATGGTAAGGGAGCTGAGAAAACGGTTAAATGCCAAGCTTGCGAATACTCACATCAAATCCGAATATCTCCAGCATACGCCAAGACCTGTTATTTCAGCAAAAAATTAAATCTTTTTTTCCTACCAATGTTTTAGATAAAGAAATAAAACCCAACAAGATAAAGTTTTGAATGTAGAATCAAGTTGTGAGAGACCAGCTACTGCAGAATATGAGATTCCAGAAGAAATTAAAATAGACGCATCTATAGATGATATCTGGGTCACACATATATCTAATTCGGATATAACAAAACAAAATAACTTATTGACAACTGAGTTATTAATAATGGGCCAACAAGAAGAAGTACTATTGCGATACTAGTGCGGGGTACAATTTAATAGATTCACCAAATATCAAAATATTATCCACACAAGCACAAAAACTACCTGAAAAAGTAGATTTGAAAACGATTGCCACTAGTGGCAAAAACTAGCGTACAGTGTATACATGAGAACAGAACTGGGACTCTTAAATTTTTCGTCACCAAATACAATTTGCCCTGTATAATAATAGGTAGAAAGGGATTAACTTTACCATATTCTGGTTGGCGTGAAAAAATACTTGTAACACCTAAAATCAATTATAGTTTTCCAGAAAGTAATATGATTGATATTCTAACAAAACAATCGTTAACAAATGAGAAACTACTTAATGTAATAACATAAATTAATGCATTGAAGTGGGAAATATCTCGTATGTCCAAATGTAAGGAAAATAATGATACTGCACTAATGGACTTAAAAGTAATATCTACTAAAAGTGATACTTTAACTAATTGTGCTTGTATTCAGGCAGATGACACCTTAGATTCCGACAAAAGTTTAACTGAAAAACTTAACTCAACATGATAGTTTCATTGAATACGTTCCTAACACTGAATCAAGTGATCAATCTAACCTAACATTTGTACAAACAAATGTTAATACTAATGAAGAACCTAATTTATCTACTCTGAAAACGAAACGTAACTTAGAAAACGGTTCTCCAGATGGAGGTTAGAGTATATTTAATGCTCAAAATGAATGTCAGCATAATGAGACATCCAATTTTGAGAAAAAAGAAGAGGAAGAAGAAGAGAAAGCAAAGGAAGAAACAAAGGAAACGAAATCCAAGAAAAGAAAGACAAAAGGAGAGAAAATGTTACCCAAAACAGAAAAGGTTAAGGAAGAGAAATATACTGACAAGAAAGAGGATAAGGAAGAAGACGAAATATTGGACCTAAATGAAATCAAGAAAAAAGAACATAAAATGAACCCCCACAGATAATGATGTAAGATTTGTTTTGAAAAGTTTGTATAAGAATCATCCGCCGGGAATGCGGAAAATGGGACATTGTTTTGTAAATGAGTACAGTACTATAAGTGAAACAGATGAATGGATGTTTATTTCAGAAGTTGTACTTGCTAAACCAAATGATGATTAAACGAACTGAGAAAAGAACTTCGAGAGAAATGTAATTTTAATGAACTGTGATATGATGAAAATACTGTGACTTTGATGAGTCGAAAGAACTATGACTATTTTATTTAAGTGAATAGTGACTGGGATGAAATGTTGGTATCATATCAATGATCAGAGAAAAGTGAACTGTCGTGGTATAATGAACTGATGTGATATATTATTGTTAGAAATAATTGTTGTGTTACTTTGTTATTTGAATGAACTGTTAATTTAATAATGTAATGTTAGAATTTAGTTTTGATTGTAACTGAATGAGATTTATTTTATGGAACTGTTATACTTTAGTGTTTCAAAGAAAAAGAGAAAGTGGATGGTAGTGGGAAACTATCATATAAAACGTGACATATAAATTAAGAACTAGGATCTTAGAACTGCATTTTAAACTAAAAATCCATGATTAACTTTGTTTATAAGAAAACTATAAAATATGTAAAAAATCTAATATGGAATGGAGATTTTGTAGAATTTATCCCTAAAAGAAATATGTCGATTCTATTATATTGAACTTTGATGCAGATGAATTTGGGCTATAAACGACATGTCGGGATTTCATCTAAAAGAAGCATTAGTTGTAAAAACAATACAAATTTGTGAGAACGTGTAGACTCGAGCGTTCCTTGATATTTGAAAGGAACATATCGAATATAATCATGTCAGAGAATAAAGGCCATATTCTTCTACACAGCGATGTTAAATAAAACACTTGCTAAAATACAAATGTAATCAGAAGTTGGTTTTGGTTATTTGTAAACTTGCCAGAATTTTCAAGCTCAAACCCGGGACACCTCACACAACAATTGTCAATACGTAGAGGTGGGTGTTGAGAGTGGGGAGTAAGTATTAATTTATAGTAATTTGTAGATACATGATCGGTCTTTTTAATGCAATCTCGACATGTTTATTTGTTACGCTGAAGTTGGAACTGTAATTATGTTTGGTACTAGTTAGGTGTAAGAGAGACCTTAACCTCCCCAGTGTGTGATTTAAAGGACTAATAAATAAATACGAAAATTAACAATGAAAATTATAAATGTACACTCAATTACCTTTCATCACGGAAAAAAAAACAGGAAACCGGCCGGCATGTCGGGACATCTCCTCGAAACAGGGACTCTTTCGGCCAAACCGGTACGCCTGCCAAACCCAGGTATTTGTATTACGCTAATTAGTAGTTTAAATAGCAAACTTTTGTATTTTCTTATGTTTTTGGTTTTTCCTCAGATGATAGATTCGGCCCCAACTGGTTCTATTTATAGAAGCCCAAATCTGAAAATATCATAAACTGTGAACAATTTTGGTAACGTTCATTGATATATCCAGTAAAGGTTTGATATTATGGAATGTTTCAACGTAATTATATAAAAGCAACGAAGTAGTTCTTTCGAGGTACTGGTGCTTCTATGTTTTCACTTGGAGTGTAATGGTCGTACATGCGCGGAAAGAGAAACCTGTTTCTTATCGTAACCAATCATGCAATTCTGATCAAGTGTTTGCTACCGCCATTTTGATCAATAATTTTGAGCAGAAATGGGAAATATTCTCTCTGAATGGCGGATTGCAAATTGACAAATAAAAACAGTGACAAAAACATGGATTAAGCTGTGATACTAATTTTGGTGATGTTTTCAGTGTTTGACCCTCTATATTGTTTTCATCCAGGACTTTCTAATCAACGGTAGTTTAACCCAGTCAGTAAGACGATGGACTTCTAACTGAGCAACCTGTGTTCAAAACTCGCTTAAATCATCTTTCTTACTGCACGTTTGTTGGTTCGAATTAGCAATTTTCTATGCGGCTTCCTTGTTAATCCTGTTTTAGAAACATTATTATAATCTAAAGGTTACTTTGAAGACTTCGCATTGTATATGGATGTTTCGTATTTTTATGACAATTTTAGTGTTTATTTAGATCCTTCATATCATCCTGATATAAAATCTAAACATTCCCAATACCTAGCACACATAAGCACAGCCTCCACGGAAGCATATCGTATTTTTCGATCCTTAAATCCTCCAGGCCCTCTGCACCTGACTAAACATCGCAATGACCAGCGTGTATAGCTAACACGTGGACATTGTATAAACAATAACACACATTTTTATAGGACAAACATGTGGTTATGCAAGTAAACAAATAATACATACGCATTGGAGCAGACGACGGTCAACTCCTCAAACTAACACCAGATGGAGCGAATAACGGAAGACAGAGGGAGCTGGAGTCAAGTAGGAGAAGCAAGAGGAACCACCCCTACATTCACCTTTAAAAAGGATCTGCACAGAGCAAGAGCCATCACTTATTTCCCCCGGGTGGTCAGCTCCTCTCCTTCAACCGTTCGCAGTTTGCTAAGAAACTGGAACATCCTAGTATGTAGTTTGCTAAGGAACTGGTACTATCCCGCACAGGTAGTTCACCAAGGAACTGGTGTGCACTCTCACACATAAGTCCTAACTTAACCTGTACGTAGTTCGCCAAGGAACTGGTGTGCACTCTCACACAAAAGTCCTAACTTATCCTGTACGTAGTTCGCCAAGGAACTGGTACAACCACCTGACACGTAATTCGCTAAGGAATTGGTGTCATCCGCACACGTAGCTCGCCAAGGAACTGGTGTGTACTCTTACCTTAATATTCTCCGTACGTAGTTCGCTAAGAAACTGGTACAACTTCCCGACAAGCAGCTTGCTAAGGAACTGGTGTCATCCTATTTTCCAGAACCTCTAACTGATCACTATTAAATAAGACATCTTTAATCATTTGTACTCAGATAACTGTAAACTGTGTACTTCGGGACGGTAATTTTGTTAACTTTGTTCTTGTATGTAAATAAAAGGTTGAGGGCTATAAACCAATCCCGTATATCTTTGACTCTACCAAATCGAAACTGAAGGGTACATTACGTGGTGGTAGGCGTCGACTTCACATTTTAAGGGTGAAGAAGACAAAAAGTGCCCAATGAGAGCACAAAAAGAAAGCCTAAAATACCCATTATATTTAATCTTGTCAAGCGATTATATTCTATTCTTGAGTATCACTCTTTGTCAGATACATGGTTGATATTGCTAGGTTAGGATAGGGAATCTGATTTTCAAATGTCATTTCATAAACTTCCTATCAAACACTTTTATGAGTAAATGCTAGTAAACACAAGATCTGGTGGTGGAAACACAAATTTTGAAAAAGGAGACGAAAATAGCGAGATCGGCGAGATGGCAACTCCATTAAAGCCATCCATCAATTTGCCTCACTTAACAAAGTTTTCCGGGCACATTAACGAGGACCCGGACAGATTTTTTGTTATTCGAACATTTAGCTTCTTTGCAACAGTGGGACGATACGAAGCGGAAAGAGCTATTGGTGATGTATCTTCAGGATACAGCTTTGGACTTGGTATTCCAATTAAAATCACAAAATATTCTAGGTGGGACAACTTACGCACAATTAAAAGATAAGCTTGTCAGCCTGTGTAGACCGAAAATACCACTTTATAAGGCAGAATTGGAAGTAAATGCGATGCAGCAACCTACTGACTGTATAGATGAACCTACTGACTCTTTTTTTACGGAAATTACGAGCAATAAGACACAACATCCCGGACGCAACAGAGGAACAAAAGGTTCACTTTTTGTCATTAGGACTTAAAAAAGAATTTTTTAAGAATATTGCGTTAGAACACTACCCATCCGTAAAGGATTTACAACAACGACTGCACGCACGCACAACGAACGGACTTATTAGGGAAAAGAGAATTTATGGAAAAATCTCAAGCATTGCTAACATTAATGGATCAAGCACAACAGAGTCAGTAATCAAGAACTTCAATCAATAATCCAGTTCGGCAATCTGAGGGACAAATGTACCCACAGATGGACTACCAGAGGCTATACAGGCAGTTGCAAAATAACCAAATTTCGCAAATACAAAATATGAATTGGCAACAACTTTTCCTCAAACTCAAAACCAACAATCAACAACAACACAAAATTTTCCAGCATGGACCACACAAGAACCCATAATAGACTTACGAAAAGGAGAACAAGAACCACCTGGTCAAGTATATCCCTACCAGCCATCCTCAAGCATAAGAACTTTATTACCATGGCCCAAACCTGAGCTACCTAACGAAATACTTATATATCAGCCAACAAATTCACAAAGTAACCAAACCATGCCCCAACCGCCCATTCTTGCTTGGTATAGCAACCAACCAACACTCCCTGGAAAGGAACCTATCAAGCACATTATTGACACTTCAACCTACCAAATACAACAAGTCAGTCCTGTTCCTAGTCAGATAATCCAACCTCAAAATAATTTAGAGTGTATCACCGCTAAATTGGCCGAATTGTCGCTAATGGTCAATAAAAATAATTCTAGTTAGAAGCAAGACTACAGTAAAAACGGGAACAAGAAGTACTATAATAATAACAAGGGAAGCAAAAATGAGGCACAAAATAACAACAAAGGTGGTGAAAAAATCAAAGTGGTTTTGGCACAGTTTCAGTATGTGCCGTATGTTTTAAGCCAGGACACACTGCACAAATTTGTTGGCACAGTGAAAAGGACACGGATTTGGGAAAATAAAAACCGCGTTCCGGATCCAGAATGAAAATCACAAAGGTCCGCGGACGCAAAAAGAAACAAAAAGGAGAAAGCTCCACTTTCACCAAAAGGATCTGCCGCAACTGATTCAGCAATAATTTATGGTCAGTTGACAAACAACAAAAATAGGGAATTAGTGAGATATAATACCGACGAAAACAAATCTATGATCAATGTACTCATCGGTGATGAAATAATTCCTACTGTAATAGATCCAGCTGGTAAAATTTCCATATGGTCCAGATCTCAAATACCAAAAAACTGTAAATTAATACCATACGTCACAAATGTCCGTGGTATTGCGGGGAGAATTGTCCAAATGAATTTTATAGCATTTATCAAATGCTATACACTTCTTACTCATATTATTTTCGTATAATTGAGCAAGAACATATCGGACCCCTCATAGGTGAAGATCTTTTAAAGAGATTACAAGCAAAGTTGGACTTAGAAGAAAATATTATTTCCTTCTATAAGAAACCAAGGAAACCGATACTACCACATGACGGAAATAAAGACACAGCAATTTCGCAAACTGTCATTCAACAAGTGAAGGAAAATATTTCTACTGACGTGATAATTACATAACATATCACTATCCCAGCAAGAAGTTATTTCTTCCTTCCCGTTTAAGTCGAAAATCTGAAAGAAAAACAGCAATCAGCATATATATACATTTGTTACAGTCGTTACGTGACTGACAAATATGGGTTAAGAAACTTGTCATTAAAAATGCCTGTGAATAACTGCACAATACTTGTAATTAACCCAACCTCAAAGAAAATAAACTTGAAAAAAAAACACCCCAGTGGCATACACTGATAAAAATGCTGAAGAAATTTATCTTAAAATTGAAGACGTAAAGAACCAGAACTTGGATGATGTCTATAAATATAGGACGAAACAAGAAATAGAAAATAGACTAAAATTTACAGAAAATATCTTTGACATCTCTGCTTTTGATATAAATCCTAATTTGGACGTAAAATTAAAAGAGCAAATTCACAAACTTTTATACAAGTATAGAGATACTTTTTCGTATTTCCAAGTGACATAGAGTCATTTAAGGGTTATGTACACCGTGTAAGGATCGATAAAGCAGCTACATTTCACCAACGATCTCCTAGCGTTCCAATTGTCCTACGAGTCCAACTAGATAAACAACTAGAAGACTTACTCAAAGCGAATATAATTAAAGAGACAAACACAAGTGAATTCTCATCTCCTATGTTAATGGTTCGCAAGCATAATTCTAAAGAATTTTGTTTAGTGTTAAATCTCCAAGCTTGTAACAAATATACTAGATACCTAGCTATTCCATTTGAGAGCACTGAGGACGTTTTGAACAGTTTAAGAGGAAGTAAACTGATTTCATCTTTAGACATATCAAACAGATATTTTCAGCTCGAATTACATCCTAGTAGCTGGAAGTACATGTCCTTCGAAGTACCTCATACCAGGAAAACCTATCAATTCAAAAAATGAGTCAGGGGACATTCAACTAGTGCTCAATCTTTGTCCATAGCAACTATAATGATATTAGAAGGCCTACCTGATACTATCACATCATTCGCAGACGACATACTGGTCAGCGATTTTTCAGGCCCTCAACATATAAAATCACTAGAAATGTTGCTAAAATACTTAAGGACACATAACTTCAGACCCAAGCCGCAAAAGTGTCATCTCTTCTACTCAGAACTGAATGTACTAGGCCATAAAGTAAGTGGTGAGAAGATTATGGTCTCGCCAAAAATTGCCAAAAAGATACATGAGTTTAGCCGTCCTCGAACTAAACGACAATTAAGATATTTTCTTGGCCTCACTTCGTTCTTAAGGAATCATATAGGCTACATAGATACACTGAAAAAATTGAGACCCTCCAGGCGGCTCTCTCAAATGGAACTAAATTTTCTTGGAGTGAAAAAATGGAAAATGTCTTTGTTAAATTAAAACAAGACATCCTAAATGCACCAGATCTGCATCACTTTGATGATAACTTAGAAATTAGAGTTAATGCAGACAGCAGTAAGATACAAGCTGGTGGAATATTGGCAACTTACGACCCTAAGACCAAAATACAAAAAGTTGTATCATACTGTTCAAGACGCTTGTCAAAAACGGAGCGAAATAGCAGCACCTTGAGTCAAGAATTATCAGCGATTTTATATTGTTTAAGGAAATATCAGTACTTCATTATGGCCCCGCCCTTCATATTATTTACCGATAGCAAAGACTTGGTAAATTTACAGCATCAGCCCGACAGATGTGGAAACTTGCAGCGAATTAAACTGTTCATTAGCAACTTTCAATTACAAGTAAGCCACAGACAAGGCAAAGAACAAGCAACAGACATAATAAGTGATCTGGAACAACCATCCGACATTGAAACGGATATCGATGACAAACAGTTGAAAGAAGAAGAAGAATAAAACACAAAAACATAGCAAACTGGGTAAAAACTACTGACATAGTTGACACTTCCGAACAAGATTTAGTATTTCGTTCTAAAACTTTGGAAGACAATTTTTGCATCCTTGACGATACCTTAATTACTGAACAAGAAAAGGATCCTTTCTTTTCTGGTATAATAAAGGCGCTAAATGGTATACAACCGATACCAAACATAGCAATAAGAGCAGCACAGTTTTACACTATTAAGGACAAAGTTCTTTATAGAGTACAAACAAGACCACGACATGGCAAAGTGTATCTCTTATGCATACCACAGACACTAACGTGAAAGCTATTTGAACAAGTACATGCTAGCCCCATTAGCGGCCACTTTGGAGTAACCAAAGTCTAAAAACATTGGGTACAAAAATATTATTTCCCGAGGATGAAACAACTAATTAGTTTATATACCAACCAATGTCTCAGTTGTCAGGAATTAAAAAAGCATAAAAGTAAAAATCATGGTGAATTACTTCACCACCCACTACAGAAAATTAGCGAGGAAATGGCATACGATAGCTGCGGTCCTATATCATACAAAGGAAGAAATTTATACATCAACGTGGGAATCGAATGCGCCACACGCCATATGACAGCAAGGATAACTGAACATCTCAACGCGCAGTCCATTTCTACATTTCTCGAAGACGATTTATTCATGTTTTTGGGCCCACCAAGAATTTTGCACCTTGATTTACATCCAGTCAATACAGGTAAAACTATAAAAGAACTCGCCCACAAATACAACATTGAACTCAAGTATAGCCCTGCGTTTAACCATAATTCAATCGGCATAGCGGCACGAGCTATACAGACCCTTCAAAATATACTTAAACAGATGGTACAGAAAGATATGGATAATTGGCCACAAATGCTACAGAAGGCAGTCTTCAGCTATAACTCCTTCCCAAACACGACCTCAAACGAATCTCCAATCTTCTTACTGTGCGGTTATAATCCAAGGACAGCCGCAGATTGTGCATTCAACATTAGTCCTCTAACCCAAATATCCAGGGAGGAACTACCAAAAGTGAGAGAGGAAATCGCTAATGTTGCTTACAAACAATTTTTGAAGCAAAAAAGATTTTATGACAAAACCCACAAACAAATTGAATTTCCAGTTGGCTCTGGGGCCAATGTATTTTTTCCTACCCGAAAGATCGGAGTTCCCGAAATGTGGACTTCACATTACGTCACTAACTGCACCATACTGGGAAAGCTAAACAAAAACTTATACCGAAATCATTTTCCAGACGGATTTCGCAAAAAGATTCAGGACATCTCAGTAGATAGAATCCAATTCTACCATGAGGAAAATAAGCAATAAGTAGTGACTACCATTTGGTAAAAAAGGGGACAGCGTAGCCAATAAATCATATAATGAGAAGAAGAGAGAGAAAAAATCATGAGCAAGTACTCAAGACGGGGACAATTAAGTTTTAAATAATCACGGTAGATGGCATTACTCACAAGGAAAGAGAAAGGGACACTGATTAAGACCCTAACTAGCGGCGATTTTCAATACTACAAGTACTTCACAAGTAACATATGACAAATTTTCTATCTGAAAAAAAGAGAGAGAAGAAATTGGATACATACCTAATCCACATAGAACACACTTCGTTGACTGCTCTCCCACTTCTTCAAATAATGTACAGTGGCTCAGTCGTTGTTGGTCAAAACCAATAGGTAATCACGACAGAGGGTGGATAATTGAGTAAACAACCGCTTTTCGTCCACCGTACTATCGCGCAAATACCGTAAGGCGCGTAATATGTTTCCGATTCGTCGAATCAAGAAAACGATCTTTTAAGAAGTTATTAATGCGGGACAAGTAATCTTTGTTTAATTGCACCAACATATTGTACAATACTAAACTTGAAACAATTATGCTTGTAATACAAATCATTTTTTATCCCGCAGGGAGTCCAACGAATCCCAGGACATTCACCGAGATGAACACCTCAGCATTTATATTTCTACTAGGCAGTTTACTATACTTCCTTGATGGCAAAGCAGAAATAATCATCAAACAATACGGAATATCAATGGGAAAAATAGAAGCCATTATCAATTACGAAGATGCAGAATTTATTCCATTTCGCCTTCAAATAGACTTCTCGGCAGCTCACCTCCAGAATGATATTGGAATGGATACGAGAAACTAATAGAAATTATGCACCAAAGAGAGAGACAATTCGTGGACAAAATTTCTCAAACTATATCATGCGGTTTTAAAATAGGATGTGTAAAACGACATAAACGAATGCTATTATCAATTTTAAGTGAACTTTGCACTAAGTGGATATAACATGTGCGAAACACACAAACTTAAAAATGCAGTCAATCAATTACGAGAGCAAAATAATTATTTGAACGATCAAATACAATCAATCAAACAAAGCCAATATCAACTAACCCACATAGTCGAAAATATTACAGTTACAGTAGAAAAGGCAATATCGCAAGTGCATAGCGAAATCCTTTAACTCTTACGTACAACAAACACGAATGAACGTTTTCTAATCACTCTACAGAATTTTCAACTTCTCGAAAATCATTTCGACAGTATTTTGCAAAGTTTATTACAAAACACAGTCAATGACGTATTAATCAAATCTTCACTGCCAGCAGAAATAATTAAGAACCATCCAATTTTACGTAATTCTTTAATCACAGAGGACCTTGGAATATTCAACCAAAGTTCCAAGAGTTTCTTACTAGCCTTTGACCCAGCACTCGCTAATATTGATATTATTCTGGAAGTACCCAATATCAAAAGGTCAGGCTACCATTTAGTCTATAAAATTTTTAAAAACGGCTTCTTAACAAAAACAGCCCACCTCAAAATGGTATTACCAGATTTCGTAATAAAATCTGAAACGGCAGTATTTGAAATAGATATGTCGCTTTGTAAGAAACATAAATTATTTTTTATATGCGAAATAGAGGACCAGGCCAAGTCACAGAAAACAGATTGCCTATATGATTTAATTTTCCAAAATTCTACAATCAACTGCTAAATTAAACCAAAACTTTCTTCCCAAGAAAAGTTTTTTACCTACACAGCAACAGGCATTCATTTGGCGACAAGAAAACAAGTTTGTATTTTAAAAGCACACAATAGAATACTTCTTGAACAACCTGCAAACTCAAGTAATTACTATATTCCATACAGCCAATTTGAACGCATTATCACGGATAACTTAAATCTACCTACCAGACGAACAATTGAACTGGCAATTGAATATATAAATTTACCAGAAACTTTATCATTAAACTTTACCTTAAGCTTCCAAAACCTGCAGCAATCGATAGGCAATTTACAAACATTATTAGACAACGAGAAAAATAAATTACCAAACAAGTTTTCAGACTTGCACCTGCATTCCTCCCTTTCTTGGACTATAATCATAGTAATTACTATAATTTTTATTTTATTTGCCATATTATCAGTTATATTGTTTATTATATCATATCGTTTAAAGAAACACGGAAATCTCAAATAACTCATTGTCTCCTTTCAGAATATGTCTGTATATATTATCGCTAGTATAGCTGCAATAACAGCCATCGTAATGTCGATCATATTTATATACTGTATATAATATGTCAAGTTGTCAAAGGCGTGTATCAGCCAGAAAGTGATAAAATTGGGACTCCCATATCATCGCTTGACATAGAATGTCACAACATAAGTGAAACCAATAACCACAAGGTGAACATTGCACCAACAGAAATAACAACAGTATGCAAGCACACGACACTCACCAGTGATCCAATCACACAAACATTAAGTGAACTTGTGTACAACTACTAACATCTCATAGCAACCACTAATAAGGCCCTACGACTCGATGATAATGATGCATCAAGCTGAATCTGCCTGTTGTGAGGTACAACGATATTAGTTCATAAGTTCCAGGGAAGCTAACATCCATCTATACAAGTGCATAGGGGAGTGATAAATTGATCTCGAATTAAAAGAGATATAATAATGAGCGAAAAAAGAAATAGTTCACAAACCTTGTTTACTATTTCTCCCCAAAAGGGAAAGGGACGTAATGACCAGCGTGTACAGCTAACACGTGGACATTGTATAAACAATAACACACATTTTTATAGGACAAACATGTGGTTATGCAAGTAAACAAATAATACATACACATTGGAGCAGACGACGGTCAACTCCTCAAACTAACACCAGATGGAGCGAATAACGGAAGACAGAGGGAGCTGGAGTCAAGTAGGAGAAGCAAGAGGAACCACCCTACATTCACCTTTAAAAAGGATCTGCACAGAGCAAGAGCCATCACTTATTTCCCCCGGGTGGTCAGCTCCTCTCCTTCAACCGTTCGCAGTTTGCTAAGAAACTGGAACATCCTAGTACGTAGTTCGCTAAGGAACTGGTACTATCCCGCACAGGTAGTTCACCAAGGAACTGGTGTGCACTCTCACACATAAGTCCTAACTTAACCTGTACGTAGTTCGCCAAGGAAATGGTACAACCACCTGACACGTAATTCGCTAAGGAATTGGTGTCATCCGCACACGTAGTTCACCAAGGAACTGGTGTGTACTCTTACCTTAATATTCTCCGTACGTAGTTCGCTAAGGAACTGGTACAACTTCCCGACACGCAGCTTGCTAAAAAAACTGGTGTAATCCTATTTTCCAGAACCTCTAACTGATCACTATTAAATAAGACATCTTTAATAATTTGTACTCAGATAACTGTAAACTGTGTTCTTCGGAACGGTATTTTTTTAAACTTTGTTCTTGTATGTAAATAAAAGGTTGAGGGCTATAAACCAATCCCGTATATCTTTGACTCTACCAAACCAAAACTCAATGGAATATTAAGATAAATTACGTTTTCTGATTAAACTAGCCCAACCATATTTTCCGTGCTAATTTCTAATAAGTAAGTGTTAGCAGAGAAAAAAATATTCAAGTAGCGGATCCCAGTTTGTTCACCTTACATAGAATATGTTTGCTCCAAGTACATTTACGAGA
This sequence comes from Lepisma saccharinum, assembly GCA_022664845.1. Lineage (NCBI taxonomy): Eukaryota > Metazoa > Arthropoda > Insecta > Zygentoma > Lepismatidae > Lepisma > Lepisma saccharinum. Next base: position 35,019 of record JAGDQP010001917.1, read on the forward strand.
ATATTAAAAACAAACGGTACATGCAAAGTACAAGAGCTAACAACTATATTTTGTAATTACAAGTAGAAAAGAATATCCTCCAGTAGCGGATTCCAGTTTGTTCACCTTACATAGAATATTTTTTCCACGTAGAATTACGACAATATTAAAAACAAACGGTACATATCAAGTACAAGTGCTAACAACTACATTTTGTAATTGCAAGTAGAGAAGAATTTCCTCCAGTAGCGGATTCCAGTTTGTTCACCTTACATAGAATAATTTTTCTCCACCTGTACAAAATATTGCCTACCATGCAGAAAATCTTTTATTTACGATATCTTCCATACTTGTTGTCACTTTATGAAAATATCGGCAACATTTTACATGAAATTGTTGTCGATTTCTTATATTGTTATATACTTGGAACATTTAATCTCTTTAATTCTTGCTATAGTACATGCCGCTGTCATTATTTTCTCGTACCTGAATTAGTCGGCTAATGTACCAATCCGTGTTGGATATTGCAATTATAAAATTCAAATCCCATACAGACTTCTATTCTATTATGACTATGGTCTGTCGGTCTCTTTCTTCTTAAAATATCATTCATATATTTTTATATTTCTCCGTTATTAAAATGTTTAGTGGTGAAAAATGAAGCATAGGGAATATACTTTCACCTTATTACAAATTTACTCGTCCACACTATCTACTTCTTTGTATTTTATAAAGGCGTATATCATAGGAATCTATCAATTTAACTGTATGTTATATTTAATATCTACCACGAAACTACAAAATCTATAAATACAAGTGTCGTAAAACTAAATCAGTATGTCTTAGGCGCAGACAGAGTGTGGAAAGGAAAAACATAGTCCTTATGTAAAGGTTCTATTTCCGTGTTCAAAACTATATCCGGGTATTATACTATAATTAATTACAGAATATTATTACATTATGTTTATATTAAAAGGTGTACAACTTTGCTTCCGCCGTTTCCCAGTAGATGGCTGTAGTGGTATGTGGTGGTGGAAAGAAACAGATGTATACATCATACAATAAGCTCGGTCATTTTTCAACATAAAGACAGCGAAACATTTGTCAAATTGTGTCCGCATCGTAAAGTTATTCACGAGTGAAAATGGCAGTTTACGAGTCTAATTCTCGTCATTTCCGGTAATTTTCTGTTTCAATATGAAGAAAGCTTTGGCTGAGGCTCATCGAAATATCTCAGAAACTTATGGCGAGACCACTGTTAGTGAAAGAACGTGTCATGAGTGGTTTCAACGCTTCAAGAACGGTGATTTTGACATCTAAGTCCGTCATGGCGGTGGAAGAGAAAATGTTTTTCAAGATGCAGAATTGGAGGCATGACTTCATGAAGACTCGTGTCAAACGCAAGAAAAATTGGCAAGATCATTGCCTCATTGAGTCATTAGGTGTGACTCATGAAACCATTTCAAAACGCCTCAAAGACATGGGAATGATTCAGAAACAAGTACATTAGGTGCTGTACGAGCTGATGCCGAGAAGTGTTGAACGGCCTTTGTTTGCTTGTGAACAGCTGCTTACAAGGCAAAGACAGAACAGATTTCTGCATCGCATCATGACGGGCGAAAAATGGGTTCATTACGATAACGTAAATCGCAAAAAATCATGGGAAACTCCCGGCCATGCTCTCACGTCGACGGCCAAACAGATTATTCACAGCTCCAAAGTCATCCTCTGTATTTGGTGGGACCAGCTTCGCGTAGTGTGTTATGAGCTACTCAAACCGACTGAAACAATGACAGGCGATCTATATCGAAAGCAATTAATGCGTTTAAGCCGAGCATTGAAAGACAGACGGCCGCAATACAACGAGAGACACGATAAAGTCATTGTGCAGCATGACAATGCTAGACCCCATGTTGCAGGGTCGTTCAAAACATACTTGGAAACGTTGAAATGGGAAGTCCTACCCCACCCGCCGTATTCTCCAGACATTTCTCCCTCTGACTATCACTTGTTTCGATCAATGCCACATGGCCTCGCTGAGCAGCACTTCCGTTCTTAATACGAAGTCTAGAAATGGATCGATACGTGGATCGCCTCAAAAGTTGAGCAGTTTTTTCGACGAGGGATTCGTATGCTTCCCGAAAGATGGGAGAAAGTAGTGCCCAGTGATGGACCATATTTTGAATCGTAAATGTATAACCAGTTTTTGACAATAAAGACTCGAATGTCGGAAAGAAAACCAGCGGAAGCAAAGTTGTACACCTTTTAAATAATCAAAATATATTATGCCAATCAATTACATGAGACAGGGTATTTATTATATCGGTGTTCTGTTGAGGGTGGGGAGTAAGTATTTATGTATAGTAATTTGTAGATACATGATCGGTTTCTTTATTATGCAATCTCGAAATGTTCATTTGTCACGCTGAAGTTGGAACTGCAATTTGGTTTGGTATTAGTTAGGTGTAAGAGAGACCTTAATCTCGCCAGTATGTAACTTAAAAGACAAATAAATAAATACGCAAATTAACAATGGAAATTATAAACGTACACTCAATTACTTTTCATATCACGGAAAAAAACACGAAACCGGCTGGCATGTCGGGATATCTCCTCAAAACCGGGACTGTCTCGGCCAAACCGGTACGTTTGGCAAGCCCAGGTATTTGTATTACGCTAATTAGCAGTTTAAATAGCAAACTTTTGTATTTTCTTATGTTTTTGTTTTCTCCCCAGATGATAGATTCGGCCCCAACTGGCTCTATTTATAGAAGCCCAAATCTGAAAATATCATAAACTGTGAACAATTTTGGTAACGTTCACTGATATATCCAGTAAACGTTTGATATTCCGGAATGTTTCAACGTAATTATATACAAGCAACGAAGTATTTCTTTCGAGGTACTGGTGCTTCTATGTTTTCACTTGGAGTGTGATGGTCGTACATGCGCGGAAAGAGAAACATGTTTCTTATCGTAACCAATCATGGAATTCTGATCAAGTGTTGCTGCCGCCATTTTGATCAAGAATTTGAGCAGAAATGGGAAATATTCTCTGTGAATGGGCGATTGCCTTCCCTAATTGACAAATAAAAACAGTGACAAAAACATGGATTAAGCTGTGGTAATAATTTTGGTGATGTTTCCAGTGTTTGAAGAACGCATTTCTGAAGCTCTATATTGTTTTCATCCAGGACTTTCTAATTAGCGGTAGTTTAACCCAGTCAGTAAGACGATGGACTTCTAACTGAGCATTCTGTGTTCAAAACTCGCTTAAATCAACTTTATTACTTTTCCTCAAAACTGCAAGTTTGTTGGTTTGAATTAGTCATTTTCCATGCGGTTTAGTTTTTAATCCTGTTTTAGAAACATTATTATAAGCTAAAGGTTACTTTGAAGACTTCGCGGGGTATATGGATGTTTCGTATTTTTATGACAAATTTTAGTGCTTATTTAGATCCTTCATTTCATCCTGATATAAAATCTAAACTTTCCCAATAAGCACAATCCCCACGGAAGCATATCGTATTTTTCGCTCTTTAAATCCTCCAGAGCCTCTGCACCTGACTAAATGTATTACATTTTCTGATTAAACTAGCCCAACCATATTTTCCGTGCTAATTTCTAATAAGTAAGCGTTTGCAGAGAAAAAATTATTCCAGTAGCGGATTCCAGTTTGTTCACCTTACATAGAATAATTTTCTTACACGTACAATTACGACAATATTAAAAACAAACGGTACATGTGAAGTACAAGTGCTAACAACTACATTTTGTAATTGCAAGTACAAAAAAATATCCTCCAGTAGCGGATTCCAGTTTGTTCACCTTACATAGAATATCTTTTTCCACATACAATTACGACAATATTAAAAACAAACGGTACATGTAAAGTACAAGTGCTAACACTACATTTTGTAATTGCAAGTAGAGAAGAATTTCCTCCAGTAGCAGATTCCAGTTTGTTCACCTTACATAGAATTTCTTTCCACGTACAATTACGACAATATAAAAGAGAAACTGTACATATCAAGTACAAGTGCTAACAACTACATTTTGTAATTGCAAGTAGAGAAGAATTTCCTCCTGTGGCAGATTCCCGTTTGTTCACCTTACATAAAATAAGTTCTTTACACGTACAATTACGACAATATTAAAAACAAACGGTACATGCAAAGTACAAGTGCTAACAACTACATTTTGTAATTGCAAGTAGAAAAGAATATCTTCCAGTAGCGGATTCCAGTTTGTTCACCTTACATAGAATATTTTTTTCTACGTACAATTACGACAATATTAAAACCAAACGGTACATGTAAAGTACAAGTGCTAACAACTACATTTTGTAAATGCAAGTAGAAAAGAATATCCTCCAGTAGCGGATTCCAGTTTGTTCACCTTACATAGAATAATTTTTCTCCACGTACATTCTATATGTTACAATCAAATATTGTGCACGTAAAATACACATAAAACATGAGGTTTGTTAATTTAATAGTCATGCCATTTATTATTACAAAAGAAAGCTATTGTCCTTTTTTCTCAAACATAGGTTGACAGTAGTTGTACTCATTGAGCCGTAATATTGTAAAACCAAATTCGTTTAACTAAGTTGATGTTATATTTACTCGAGACTTTTCGAAAATTATCGATGAAGATATCTATCACAAAATACAATATCAAGAATTGGAACGGAAAATAAAGAAAGTTTACTTTACTTAACTGTCTGTTATATTTGTGGAAATATCGAAACCTAAATTACCTTGAAGTTGAATGACTGTAACAGAGAAAATAATGTGTGTCACTGGATAAATGGCTTATCATCATTTGAGAAAATGGGAGGAAGAAAACCGAAGCTTCTGTCAAGAATTCACTGAATTTGTAAAGGAATTCAGCGCGAAGAAAAGAAAAGGAGAAGAAAAAGGAGATGCTAGTCATAGATCCATCTGAATGGAGGAAGTTTCAAACACGTCAGATGTTAGAAGGCATGTCTTGTATACTATACTCTCTTCTACTTGTAAAGATGGTGTCGTGAATGAATGAACTAAGCGTACGCGCAGATAAACTTTACGACTAAGCAGGGTTTTGCTATTCATATTGTTAGTTATGTTGTATCCTACTGGCGAGAACACCTGTTCCTTCTGGTTCTTTTACTGTTACTGAAATATCTGAATGCAAACAAAGAATGCAAGTTGTAACGAACATTTTGTAGTTTCGTTACACTTTTATCCCACCAAAATATTCTGGTATTTTTGTTGTTGTTGTTGTTTTAGTAACTTTGTTTAATGTTTCTGGAAAGTGTCAACTTGGAGTAAGAGGTGAGGAACTTGCTATGACTGAGCCGCCTCACGGCAAAAATCGTAACTATCTAATGTTCATGACGATGTGAGAGAGCCCCGTGTCCGTATAATTACCTGTGAAGCAATAGGGGCAAGGTGTGTTAAAATTAGCTCCATCTTATATTGATTTAAGTATAGCGATTATCGAGTTACATATATGAAGGCTACAGTATTGATTGGATTCCTAATTACCATCCTTGTCGGATTTCCATATTTTCAATTTGCATCTACGAGTTTGTTTGGAAATATTTCGGAGAATTTGTCAGTTTTGCAAATGTATTGGTAAGTGTTATTTTCCAGATGGTGTTTAAATTTCGTCGGATGGAGTAAATTCCTCAAGCGTGGGGAACAGTATTATTTCTGAAGCAGTTTGTTGCGGAAGACGTCTATGTACGTTGCGGAATGTTGTATATAAGTTTGCTGCAATTATATCAATTTTTTCCGAGATTGCACGTAGATTGAATTTGATAGTCGCGAGTTTTGTATTTCCTCAATCTTTTGCCATCCTAGGTTATTTGTTGCCTATATTGGTTATAAGTTGTAACGACTATCTTCCTAAGTTATATACTTGCGATATAAGAAGAAATGAATCAGATATTCCAATTTTCAGATTCGTGAGTGACCACGTAGAAAGGTTGGCCGGTAGCAGGGATCGTTGCCATTACCTTGTATCTTCGTTATTATTCGTCGGATTAAGTTCGAATTTGGTATTCTGATATCCCGTCGTGTTCTGTTACGGGTCATATTACTGGAACAAGGATTCTTTTAGAAGTAAAGTGAAAACCACAAGTTGGGGATATAGGAATTCAAGAAGTAATGTCTACATATATATGGTTGGATATACTGATTTTCGAGATATCAAGTGTGATTATTTGTGTGTCTTATATAGATATATGTTTTTATATTTAGTGTGTATATTTGCGAGTGTAATCCTTTCTAAGAATATTCCGATTCTTGAGTTATGTTGATCAGAACCTTTATTGGAACAGGTTCACTTTGTAGTTTGATTGTGAAATTTTGTGAAATTGAAACAACTATTATTTCACATTATAAGTTTTATGCAAAATGAAATCTAGTTTTGTTTTTCAAATTCAATATCAACTTAATTACCTATCCCATAGTAGAGGCTTTAATTGTGGGGTCCCTTAGAGGATCCTCCCCTTTGTTTCAACTATTTTCGTTGGCAATACTTATTACTGTAGGATTCTGGATAACTTCTGTAAGAGTAAATTTTGCACATCTCAGAATTATCTTGGATCTTATCGTGGTAGGGGTAGCTAGCAAGGGAGTAGTTGTTACAAAGTGCAGAAGCATGCGAGAAGACAATCTGAAGGACTATATGTGCATGCTTTGCTGCGTAGTAACTAAAATGACTACTATGCTATTTTTCTTTCTTTTGTTTCTTTCTGTTTTTTTCTTTAAACAGAAGCATACTGAAAGCTATGCAAATGCAAAGAACATACCTTTATGTTAGTTTTCAAACAGATCGGAGTTTTTTGTGGTGGTCGAAATTTTCTTGTTATTTTCCCTAAAGTAAAGTGTAATATGTTTATTTTATTAGTTTTAAGTACTGTGATATATGTGAGTAAATTCTACAATAATTTATTTCTGTTTTTTATCATGTCCGGAAAATATAAATATGGTGGACGGAATGTCGCTCCTATGTTGGTTGGGAATAATGGGCTATACCCTATATATACAGGATGCAACTGTTGTCGATGCTACTTCCAGAAGGTATGTATCATGGCTTACTTAGATGTACAAAATATTGCCTACCGTGCAGAAAATCTTTTATTTACGATATCTTTCATACTTGTTGTCACTTTATGAAAATATCGGCAACATTTTACATGAAATTGTTGTCGATTTCTTATATTGTTATATACTTGGAACATTTAATCTCTTTAATTCTTTCTATAATTCATGCTGCTGTCATTATTTTCTCGTACTTGAATTAGTCGGCTAATGTACCAATCCGTGTTGGATATTGCAATTATAAAATTCAAATCCCATACAGACTTCTATTCTATTATGACTATGGTCTGTCGGTCTCTTTCTTCTTAAAATATCATTCATATATTTTTATATTTCTCCGTTATTAAAATGTTTAGTGGTGAAAAATGAAGCGTAAGGAATACACTTTCATCTTATTACAAATTTACTCATCCACACTATCTACTTCTTTGTATTTTATAAAGGCGTATATCATAGGAATCTATCAATTTAACTGTATGTTATATTTAATATCTAATACGAAATTACAAAATCTATAAATACAAGTGTCGTATACCTAAATCAGTATGTCTTAGGCGCAGACAGAGTGTGGAAAGGAAAAACATAGTCCTTATGTAAAGGTTCTATTTCCGTGTTCAAAACTATATCCGGGTATTATACTATAATTAATTACAGAATATTATTACCATATGTTTGTATCAATTAAATAATCAAAATATATTATGCCAATCAATTACATAAGACAGGGTATTTATTATATCGGTTTTGACACTCGAAGTAAATTTTAGTATTTTTTATGACTTTTGTTATCAGTTTAAAACTTTTATTAAAAAAAAAATTAAAATCAAAATGCAGTAAACTTCCTTTTGTTATGTTAACCTTCATTTATGATCTTATCCTACCTTTTATTTTTTTTTAAATTTAAATCAAAATTGATGCGAAAAATAGATATATCAAAGTTTAAATAAATGAGAGACGAAATTGTGAGAATGGTAAGAGTTCCGCGTTTCTTAAAGTAAGAAGCAGGGCCTCTTCAGCTAAACAACCTTTTGTCTATAGCCATCAAGCGGAATCTGCAAAATCCACAAGCTAACCTATCTGGACTCTAGAGGTATTTACCCAGCGTTCCCAGAACCCATATTGCTCGTAAACGAAATAAAGTAATCGTGGAATAAAATAACCTTGTACCTCGTATCATTTCCTTAAGCATTTTATTCCAATTTCTATTCAAATGTCTTAATATTGTTCTTTGAACTGGAATATATTTCAGGGTGTAATATGTATACATTTATTTCTGTCGTTGTTCTGCTAATAATGGTAAAATATCAAAACCATTTATTTGCAAAATAGTTTTAGAAACGCACCAAAATGTTATCTTACTCGTTGTATTAGGCCTATAAAGGTAAATTCTACAATATATTTCGTTATATAAAATTTTTGCCAATTATTATTCTAAAAATTGAAAAGAAACGTTTGAAAATTGAATTTTCTACCTGACGTAAAATACTCTAGTAGTGGCAGTGTCAATTTTATTATGTATAGTTATTTATATATTACAATTTTAATTGCAAAGGTTTATTTTATAAATCTGCGACTGTTATGCATCGATCTATCACTTATCGCGTTACAAGTAAACAGACTATTTAAGTTTTCATATTTTTACAACAAAATTCGCTAATTGAAATTCGTAAGTTAATGTCTTTTAAAAAAATGAAATAATACTTCAATAATATTACATGAAAAATTCTAATATTATGTGTACAAAGAGAAAGATTTTTTATTGTTAAATTGTATGTAAATGCTGAGAGATGTTGGGGTGTTAATTATCTAAATTTCGGAACGTCAACACACAGGCGAGACAAAGGGTGAAGAGGAAAATGAAGCAAATATATACTATATACAAAATATAGAAAAGATAGGATTTTCTATTCTACGAGAGAATATCCGGATTTTGTTGATTTGCGCATTTAAATATATTAATGTCTCGGCACTTACAATTGTGAGTTCAAAACTATCTACCGTAGCGAAGGGGTAGCTAATCCCTCATTATCATAGGTATTGTGTAGTAGTATTAGTTTAAGGAACTTATACAGTATATTAACGTTACGTGAGAATACATATTCCTAGAATCTATTTTTCCTATATCACGTGCCTGAGTAGTGGGATGTTGTTATACACAACTTTAATAGAGATGTCTAACACTATGCTCACCTTATTCTCTAATGGCAAAATGTTAGGTCGTACCAATGCATGCGCACAGCATATTAATTACTCAGCTTTTCTATAAACTCGTATATATTTCATTATTCTGTTAGTTTCATTTTTAATATCTATATTCGTCGTACCTCTTTGAAATTCCCTTTTTCTCTCTCTAATGCATCTACATGAGGGTAATTTCCTATTCTGATAATTGTTCTTTTTAAAAACCGAAAAACTGGAGAGGGATGTTTCATTTTCCCACTCATTATAATTAAGATGTGCTAAGGAAAGACTCTATGATTTCGTTAAGTTAAAGTTATAGTTTCTAATTTTTATGAGACAATATTTATCGTGATTGAACCTCAAAGTTATATAGTTGTCAATAATTTTCTGAAACAAAAAATTAAAGAACGATATTCTGTTACATAATTTAGAAAATATGTCTACCGCATGGATTCTAAAATAGCAACACGACGCACAGGCGTTAGCGCCCCTTAAGAAACAGACTATTCCATAACATTGCAAAAGACGACGCGACCCATGCTTGCTAATTTATTGATGAAATGGGGCCTGCAACCTAGTGCTGTTGAACTACTAGCATTTTTTTCTTTTAACACCATGAATAAAAGGTATCCGAATCCTTCATGTGCTTGGCACCTCTAATTAGATCCTATTTGAACGTAATGTTAAGCTGTTACGTAAGATTTCTACATGGGATAAGACATATGTGTCATAATATCGAAAAGTACTGAGGATCAATATTGGAAATGAATTTAATCGGAATTTTTAATAAGGGTGGTAGAATAATAGTTACTTGGATTTTATAAATCTCTCTTAATTCGGTGAAAACTCAAATTCTCCAAAAAGTGGACATAGGGCCTTTCTGCAACAAGCGATTCATATATACGTCTACCTTTCTATTAAAACCGAATTGTAAATAAGACAAACAGATCCTTTTAACATTATAAAATATGTAAGAAATGTCTTTGAACTCCCTTGTCCAAATAACGATTTCACATTTTCAATACTGTTTGTGTCGTTTTCCTTCAGTATATATAAGATCAAATTTAATGTTTGTATGGTGAATCTTAAGCTTTAATATTCATAGGCCATTTTCTAAAATGCAAGAATTTAAAGATGTTAAAAACAATGCTTTTCTTCTGTCCGTTAATTACGTGTCATTGCTGTCCCTTGGATTTGAGCTGCTATGTAAATCCGCTAGGTGTCATTTAGATCCGTTTCTTGCACATCTAAAACAAAACGTCATGTTGAATCAAAGTATATGAATTGGCAGAGCGTTGTTTGAATTTTTTCGACAGTATTGTTTAACATGTCAGCATTTTTGACTGCTGGTTAATGCCAAATGTGAGATCAAAATTTACAACAGTAAACCACAATAATGTGATTAGAAATTTATTTCGAAACAAAATCACTCTTTCTTGTCTTTCATGGTTTCGATTTCTGGCGTGAATTTCCTTTATTACTATAAAGTGTATATCTTTTTACTTGATTTTGAAACCTATAACAGATAAAAAAGTACGTATCATTGCTGCAACTTTATACAATGTTTTCTTACCAGTGCTGTCCCTTATCCTGCCACAGCTGTCCCGGATTAGTCGTTTCCGTTCCCAGATTAGGTTTTCCTCCTATTGTAAGATTTAACAATGACATTTATGTGAAACCACGCCAATATCTTAACAAAACATTGCATTATCAAAGTCAGGTAATTGATATTGCCATACAAAAACAAATTAACGATACTAATATTTTTTTAATTATTAACATATTTTGCTTTTCAGTCAACTTTATACGATTTTTTGCTCTAAAATATGTATCGAATTTCTAGATACTAAAATGTTGCTATAACATGTATCCTCTAAGTTTAATTTAATCACAACTATTGTATGTTATGAACTTCATGTAATTGTACTGGATGAAAAATGCAAGGGAACAGCAGTGGCAGGATTGTAAATCACTTTTTAGAATCTTAAGCCAAACTGCGTAACGAATGTGATTTTAAGAAGAAAGAAAGAAGGTTCTAAGTTACTAAATCTGATGAAAATTACTCCATCCTCAAAAAATGATTTTTCATTGTTGTGGAAGCCAAAAATCGATCCTTATACTCTCCATACATAATGTTTTACGATTATTTTACGTTAAACAACACTTGAACTAGTAAAAATACTAATGTGTGTCCGCATGTTCATCTGCAGAAGTATACAATTTCAAAGTTGAACTTGAATGGTTAAAATAATAAAATTGCAGTAATGCGTATATCGCCATCATCATCATCATATTCAGCCATTTTCTATCCACTGTTGAATGAAGGTCTCTTCCTTTTCTCTCCACATATCTCAATCTGCTGCTATCCTTATCCATGTAGCTCCTGAAAAACGCTTCATTTCATCTACCCGTATTCCATTTGGACGTCGTCTTGGTCGTTTATTTTCTCTGGGAATCCAATATAGTACATTCGTCGTCCATCTTCCATCTGTTCGTCTAGTTATGTGACAGGCCCATCTCCACTTCATTTTCTTCGCAGTTGTGTTTCTATTTTCTACCTTTGCTTTTGCCCGAATCCATTCATTTGTCTTCCTGTCCCTCCTAGTTATTCCTAGCATTCATCTTTCCAGTTCTATTTATGTGAATCCTAATGTCACAAGTTTCACAGCCGTACAAAATTACAGGTAAGACACATTAATTATAAACTTTACGCTTGAGACACATTGGTAGTTTGCTTTTAAAAATAAAGCGTAGTCTTTCAAACGAACTCCACGCCACTTTACATCATCTATTTATTTCGTCCGACAACTTGGCATTCGATGTTTTGAACATGCCTAGGTACATACTGATCAACTAAGCCTCTCCGTTAATGTTAATTTTCTTCTTTTCAGCATGTTTATTTGTACATTACTTTCGTTTTACTTAAATTCATTTTAAGTGCTATTTTCGAACTTTTATTGCACAGTTCTTCCATTCTGGTTTGTAGTTCTTCTGCACTTTGAAGCATTAGGATCATGTCATCAGTGAATCGTATGTGATTAAGGTAGTCGCCATTGAATTTTATTCCAACTTCATCCCAGTTTAAAATTTTGAACACGTCCTCAGGCCCCAAGGCCTCAACCTTTATTATAGTATTCTGTATATGATACATTATATTATAATACAGTACAGGATATTTGTTACTTCTTTCAAAAAATATTATCTAGTCTCTGTACTCGTTTGCTGTTTTATTTTCGCTTGCATGCAATAGCACGTTAATAGCACAACTGTGTTATTGAAACAATATTGGTCCTGCATATAATAAGATGATTAAAATATAACAAGACCATCTATTACCCTAGTCACAATGGGTGTGGCTAACCTTAAAGAAGCATTTGATTGGTTATCGTTTTCTTATTGCTACTGATTTATGCTTTTAGATTTTAAGGCAAAACAAGAAGCAAAACTATTAATAATTTGGCTTTCATTGCATTATTTAATCTACCTTCCAGTACATCCATACGAACATTGCGCTTACTAACCAAGTCTTGAATTTCTGTGAAAGTCCTGCATATCACAGATTTGCCTCCACATTTTCTACCTTTTGATTTACTACATGGAAAGAACTCTCAATTTCATCTATTTTCTCATTCAGTTGTTTAAATTCGCCTTCATTATATGCTAAAACATCATTTAGTTTTCCTCTAACCTTTTTTGAAATTATATGTTATCTTTCTTTATATCTGAGCTCAATTTTATTTTAATTTTATTTAACTCACATATCCTGATTTAGACCATTTATAGATTCAATAATATGTACATTCTCATTCGAAATATCTTCATTAAAATTATTTTGATTTTCAGTTATTTTGTTACGTTTACCTACTTTTTTTAACACCCTGTGCCTTTTGCGCAGGTATTGGTAGCTCTTCAACTATATCATTATCATAGGATGCGCTAGCAGAATATTCTGACTGACAAACATCATCATCATTAGTTATTACTTTACCTAAATTTGCACCTTGCATTTCCACCACCAGATTGGAACCTCATCTCGATTAATTTTATGAGAACTATTGTTCTCTATATTACGGTGTGTCAAATTGGTTTTAGAATCGTGAGATATTAGTATATTCATACTACTATTCTCTTGACTTAAAAATTGACTATTAAAATTATCTACAATTTGCTCCTGCTGTTCATTCATAGTCTGCACATTTATATTATATTCGGTGATGGTTTTTGAAAACGTCTTCTAATTACGGCTTTATTCCTAGAAAGATCACCTGACATCTTCAGTGATTCATTCAAAACATTATTACCCTCTCTTACTCCCATAGAAGGGTTTTATGTGGTTCTACCAGAATAACGTCACAACAACAATCACCTTCTACCATTTTTACGTGTCCTCATGTCGTGAGACACTTGTGGTTCGTTTTTATTCTCTATTTGTACTCCTTGAATATGAATACTCTCATTAACCTTATCGTCATGTATAATCTCCCTTCAGGAACTTGCAGGTGATGACTGGTTATTTTTATTTTCGTGCCCATCACGTTTCTGCACCTCTGTAAATTTTGTGTACTCTTTCTAAAGTATTGCTGCAGTCATAAGAACATACGAGAAAAAAGGCATAGTTAGAAATACCAAAGTAGGATGAAATAGAGATAGGAATTACGAACAGCAGATTTTAGTAGTTGGTGCCAAATGTGAATTTCTGCCAAATGGAAGATCTTTTATCGTACATGCATCGAATAGATGAATTAACAGTAAAATAGGACAATAATAAGATTCAACAGAAATCTGGAACAAAAGCTAGGTATGAAATTAGTCAAGGAGCAAGAAATGCATATGGAAACAAGCAAATAACAACTATGGAAATAGTAAAAATCTATTCAAAAAACAAGGCTATGTTAATGACAGAGGTGATAGAGAAATGAAGAAACACCAAGATAGTAATAAAATCCCTAATGAAAGAGTTAATGTATGTGAGTTATGTGAAAGAGGTTTCTGTAAGAAGGCAAGTAGATATGGCAATGGATGAAAGGCGTGCACAAATGAATAAGGCTGATATGATAAGGGGTGTGAAGATCAAAGGGATGAATCATATAAGGATCAAAGTAGTAAAACCTCAGATTCAGAAAGAGAAATATGTACTACTTTTATAGATGATAAGGAGGCAACAGATGTAGATATGTTGAATAGAGTAATGGTGAAAATTGGAGATGTGAGTACTTTGGCATTGTTAAATACAGAGATTTTATGATCAGTGATCTCTAAAACACTACTAGATAAAGTACAATTACCACATCCTTCTGCTAAAGTATATAAAGTTGGGACAGAACATGTGACAATTAAAGCTGTGGATGAAAGGCTATTAAAATAAAATATAAAATTAATGCTAATATAGAAATTCAGAATCAGCTAATAAATTGTGACTTTTTTATTATAGAGAAGTGCCCAAATGTTACTGGGGCAAAACTTTATGGAAAATTTTGAAAAAGTAATTGTAGATTACAAGGTCAGGAAAATAAATTTTACATTTAAACAAAACAAGATATCCAAGAAGGGAAGAAGATGTAACAAAAGTGAGAAATTTATCAGAAAATAAAAGTGAGGTTCTAGATATGATGGAAACGGTTAAGAAAAGTTTGAAACAAGTGAATGCAGAAGGACCAAAAGAAACATTTTCCAATAAGAAGAGTAATACATCGCTGAGTAAGGTGAAGTCGAACAAGAGAGATCAGAACATAACATGTATAGACGAAAATGTTAAGATCTTAACGAAGAATGCCTTAGATGGTGGTAAATATGATGATGTCGAGGAACAATGTATCATAGCTAAAGATTTAATTGAAAACCATAAAAGGTTTATAGATGATTTCCCAGATTTGGATAAAGTTCACAGCAAAGTAGTATGGCTATTAAATGGCTACGATCCAAATTAACTGCAAGAGGAGTTTCCTACTTAATGTGAGAAGTATTTAAACTTTGCATTTGATGTTATCAAAGGGGCCGTTTCTGTTTTCCAACCGGGAGCATTTGTGACGGTACTTACTTTTGAATATAGAAAGTGTTCACGTGATTCAAAAGTAAGTACGTATTGTTATTTTAAATGGAATAAAATAGAAAAGGCTATTTTAGACTTTTGGCTTGAAATTGTATTATTTCATGGATGCTAGTGGCAATGGTATATGACGAACGAAGAAAAGAAAGAGAAGCATAAGTTCTAAAATAGAAATGAATCGTATGGATTCTTAAGGAACATTGTTTCCTAAATAATTTTCTCTGAGATTTATAAAAAAGTATTTGATGAGAAGCATCGAATGCATGTGTGTACATCTTGTTTAAAGGTTTAATATCATTATTAAAATAACTTTGAAATATGCAAATATTTCTAATTTTAATTGATGTTGGATTATACACAATCAAAGTATAGTTTGTTTATATTGTTACCGAATGTAATCTTGATAAATTAAAATTATATTAACAAGTAATCTTGTTTAATTTTGAAATGTATTATAAATGATCTACAGTATTCTAACGGTACTGAATTTAAACCACGGAGTGAGGTTTAACTTAGAATAAGAATATTCAATATATTTTGAGATAGTCGAGATTTTATTGTTAATCAGAGAAATGGATAATCTATCTAGAAATGCCTAAGAATGGCTATGTGGGCAATAGTAAAGATACCAGTTCACTTAGAACTGGAGAATCAGAACAAGCAAACCGTTACATCATCACTCTTCGCTTTTCCCCGCAAAGAATTATTCACTTTGCAATCTAGAACGAAAGGCTGTGTATTCCACGTAAACGTCATAGTTGCAATTACTTTGACCACAACGTTCAACAGGAATACGTTCAACCTGTGTTCACAAAAAAATAGCAAATACTAAAAAAGGAGAGATCTTGAAATTTTTTCGGAAACGCGTATTTTCTTTTCTTTTCTTGTCTTTACCACACAACAACACACAGGCGTTTAATCTCAACGACCTTCTATTCCTTCACTTTTGACGTCGCAACCCACCAAGAAATTCTGCTGTAATCTTTTTAAAAGGTTGTAACTCATATTATTCGCTTTGCATCATATATTCACTTTTCCCCTTTTCTCCTATCATATATTAACAACATATCAATATATTTATACTCCTTCCCTGTTAGACCGGAAACTTTACAAAGTCCCGCCCCCTCGTAGGATAAAATTTATATGCAAAGTCCAACTGATGTCTGTCCTTGTTGAAGTAAAAGCAGGAAGTTCAAATTTTAACAACACTACCATTTTTTTTAAATTTTGTTCTTTTAGTTTGATATACATTATGGCGTTGATTATCACATTTTGGCAGAAAAAAGTGTTGTTCTAATGGAAGATTTATAGAATTCGTATACAATTTTAGAAAGAACTAAATTTCATACGTGACCAAATTTCTAGCACCTTCTCGCTGTAATATTATTTTTCATTGGGTTGGGTTAGGTTGCAGAAGTCAGGTTCGTTTACAGGGTGGACGATTTAACTTGACAATATGAAATATCGCACACACGATGCATTGTACAAAGAAATGTTACAAGCAAAAGTTAATTGACTTGAAGAGGAAATATGACAATGTATAAAACGTAGTCATAGGGTAAGCAGTGTTTCCACCCCAACACAAACTTATTTTTTTAAATGGAACCTATGATATTTTATGCCATTAAAAGATTTAGTATAAAGAATGAATTAAAATTAACCAAAGTTGGTTTGTCAGTGTTGCCAACTAAGGGAGCTATGGAGCACTGTAGAGCATAGTGTCGGTGATATTTGAATAGTAAACATTAAAACCAGAAAGTCATACTAGGGTAGAAAAATGAACTTGCCAATCTGAAATGCTGCACAAACGAAGCATTCTACGAAACGGAAATGTTACAAATAAACAATACCGTAATAAAGGTGGACATTAAATTTTATCATGTAATTTTATTTTGAAGTCGTCTGTAAGGTCATTTGGTAGGAGAGAGCATTGCTTCGCCTGTCTGAGGGTGGCTTATGTGCTTGTTTCGAATGTTGTGATGTGTCCCCTGTAGGTGAGTGGTAACGCTCGCTTCCTTCTACCCAAAGGGTCCCGGGTTCGAATTCTCTTTGGTACACATGTGGTTTGGAACCCACGTGAAACTGTAGGTCTCGTCCTTAGAAGCTCCTTAGCTCGTTCACTCAGTTACTCGAGTGTTGATGTACCCTGATGGTGATTGAACCTAGGACTCTTGGATTATTGTGCTCGGACTCTATCCACTATTCTAACGCACCACCTAGTGAAACAGTTAACAAACGAAATCCATATAGCTAAGGTGAAAGTTAACAGCGAGTTAAATAATAAAAAGGTGGCTTGGAACGAAATATTTTTGAGAGAACAACGTGTCCTACTTTACGTAAATATGCAACTTTTGTTTTGTAAACAAATTCTATTATATTATGACCGTGGGCCTTGTGAATAATCGTTTATTTAAGGAAACGTCGTTTAATACGTCAGATAATTGATGTTTGCGTATGTTATAAGTAAGTTGGTCCTTGAGGGATTTTTTTTTAATAAAATGTGAAGTATTTATCTGAATTGTACAAGGATTTATTGTGTTGGGAAACGTTGAAAGTGTTATCATCATCATCATTATTGTGATTTACTTTACGTATTCTGTACATTTCATTGTGTTGTAGTGAATTGATAATGGCGCCGCTGTCTGTAGAAGAAAAAGTTGAAATGGTTCTCATTTATGGTGAAACTCAAGAGAAATGTCCAACAGGCAATTCTGATGTATGCTGAACGGTTCCCTAATAAACGAACCCCATCACAAAAGTCATTTTATCGTGTTCTCAAACAGTTTTCAGAGAAAAGATATTTCCAACCACAAGCACGGAAGCGCAGAAGAACCTCCACAGATGAAGATCACGAAATAGTAGTGTTAGGAGCAGTGACCTACAACCCACAGGTAGGTTGTCGAGAATTAGCTACCGTTGCAGCGTTTCTAAAACAAGTATTCTTGAAATATTGAAACGGTACAAATATCGTCCATACCACTTGTCGTAACACCAAGAACTCCAAGGTGACGACTTCGTGAATAGACTAACATTTTGTAGATGGGCACAAGACAGACTTCGGGATGATGATAACTTTTTCCTATTAGTGTTATTTTCTGATGAATGTACTTTCACAAATCATGGTTCAGTAAATCGGCATAACATGCACTATTGGACTGTTGAAAATCCACATTGGTTCAGAGCAGTAGAACATCAGCGACCCTGGTCCGCAAATATCTGGTGTGGAATTTTGGGAGATAAGGTGATTGGTCCTTTGTTTATCGATGGCACGTTAACAGGACAAAGGTACACACACCTTTTAACTGAGGAATTACAGCTACTGTTGGAAGATGTTACATTAGAAGAACGACGTACCATGTGGTTCCAACACGATGGATGCCCTGCTCATTATACACGCACTGCAAGAGATGTTTTAAATACAAGCATAACGGTCGTTGAATAGGACGTGGAGGTCCAGTACATTGGCCAGCTCGATCCCCCGACCTTACACCTCGAGATTTTTTCTTATGAAGTTACCTCAAACAGCACCTTTATAATGGTATACCAACGACTCCAGCAAACATGCAGGAGCGCATGCGACATGTGTGTGCAAATATTGAGAGAGACGTACTTTTCCATACACACCAATCTTTTCTGCACAGAATTGGAAAGGACATTGAGGTAGCAGGGCATCACTTTGAACATTTATTGCAATAATTTGGTTGCTTTAGTTATGTTCCCGTGTTTGTATTCTTTATAATGTACCATGCAATGTAGTTCTCAATGCTTCCTTGCATTATTTATGTGCACCTACGGGCTAATGGCAATAATGTTTGTTGCGAAAGTTGTCTCTTCGTGTACAAGGAGTTGGAATACACAATAAAATATGTATGTTTCCATTACCACAAATATCTAATTAACTTTTCCACCCTAGTATGAATTTCTGGTTTTAATGTTTAGTTTTCAAGTATATCCGAAACTATGCTCTACAGTGCAAAAATGGTTTCTGTCACAGTTGTTGATTTCTGAACTGCTAATCAGATTATGCAATAAACAATATGGGTTTCCATTTTAAAAAAATCCATCGCCCTTTTGATAGCCTTGAAAACGTCTTGCACATGAATCATATTTCATGCCATTTGCCATTCAAATCAATTAACTATTGTTAGTTACATTTCTTTGTACAATGTATCGTCTATGCGATATATCCTCCACGACGAGTGAAGAAGGCACATCCAACAAACAGAAACAATTCCCATTCATAGTTGAAAGGTAAGAAGAATTTTTATTCAGTGTTGCCACCCCAAAACTGTTATTTTTATATTTCTCGGAAACGATTAGAGATATCGATTCAAAACAAACGTTATCGGTACTGCTGAGCTACAGGGAGACTTTATGTGATGTTTTCCCCTTAGTTGGCAACACTGACAAACCAAATTTGGTTTATTTTCATTCACTCTTTATACTAAATCTGTTAATGGCATAAAATAGTATACATTCCATTAAAAATATAAGTTTGTGTTGGGGTGGCAACACTGTTTACCCTATGACTTATTCATTGTTATACCCTATGACTTATACATTGTTATACCCTATGACACTGTTTTATACATTGTCATATGCCCCCTTCAAGTCAATTAACTTTTGCTTGTAACATTTCTTTGTACAATGCATCGTTTGTGCGATATTTCATATTATCAAGTTAAATCGTCCACCCTGTATACAGGGTGTCCGGTAAGGAAGTGCAAATACTTGGGAGGTGATAGAGGATGTCATTCTAAGAAAAAGAGTATGTGTGAACATATGGCCAATTCCTCCTGGTTTTCGAGATAGAGTTCCTTTACTGCCTATCAAACCTGCTGCATTCCGGTTAAGTGCGTATAGCACACCCTGTAGGGTGTGTAAAGACGCAAGCCATAACCCAATCGAAAGCGAATGAAGTAAGTTTTCCGACGGTGCACAGGTTATTGCAAGTAAGACCAAAGCAGGAAAGTATCAAAGGGAAAATATAAAAGTTTTCCTCGAAAATTCCCATTTTGGGGCAGTCATCGCCTGTTATGGGGTAGAAACACTGTCACTAGATCAACCAAAATAACTGAGTAGATACCACACTCTATGTCTAGGTTCGTGGGCTGGAAAGGTATCTGCCCCCCTTGGTTTCCGATATAGTGGCAGTGTTTCCACCCCATAACGGGCGATAATGTTTCAAAAAATGGAATTTTCGAGGGAAACTTTTATTTTTTTCCTCTGTTACTTCCCTCCTTTGGTCTTATTTGAATAATATGTGCACCATCGGAAAGCTTACTTCATTCCCTTTCGAAAGGGTTATGATTAGCATCTTTGCACCACCTATAGGTGTTTAAGTTCTGTAAGTGTGTAGGTACTATAAGTGCACATACTGTACGCACTTAACGGGAACACAATAGGTTTCATGGGCAGAAACCAGGGAAAAGGTAGATACCTTTTCTCCCCACGAACCTCGGCATAGAGTGTGGTATCCACTCAGTTATTTTGGTTGCTCTAGTGACAGTGTTTTCACCCCATAACAAGCGATAATTGTTCAAAGAAAGGGAATTTTCGAGTGAAATTTTTAATTTTTCCCTCTGTTACTTCCCCCACTTGGTTTTACTTGCAATAATCTGTGCGCCGTCGGAAAGTTTACTTCATTCCTATTCGAATGGGTTATGATTTGCGTCTGTACCCCACCTACAGGGTGTGCTATACGCACCTAACCGGAACGCAGCAGGTTTAATGGGCAGTAAAGGTCGCATGTTTACATATACTTCTTGATTAGAATGACATCCCCTATCACCTCCCAAAATATTTGCACTTCCTCACCGGACACCCTGTATATACAGATAGATAGATAAGATGGTAAACAAGGTAGAATAAAACGATACTTTGTAATGGACCCAGAGATTACCTATATTTTAGGAGTATATATATATAGAAGGAGAGAGAGAGAGAGAGAGAGAGAGAGAGAAAAAGATTCAATATACTCAATGTAAGAATCACAATATTCCGCCACGGATTCTGGGTGTGGGAGCACCGAACGTTATCTCAATGCTGAAAGGCAATTTTTATTAGTAAAACACATGAAGACATATTGAAAAGAAGCTATGAAAAGAGGATGAATAGCATACGCCCGCATGTCTGAAGTCGTGCAATATGCCAAGGATGGATAAGTTCTCTTGTTCGGCTGACTGAAGTCGTACAAGAGCAAGGTAAATGACCGACCGCCTGTCTGAAGCGGTGCGACCGTTGTTAGGATAGGTTGAAAGCTCCCTTATGCCTGTCTGAAGGCACTTGAGAACCTGGAACAGTAGCATACGCCCGCCTGTCGGAAGGCGCGCAATATACCAACCAAGGTTGAGGACCCCTTCCCCTCTGTCTGAACGCGTGAAGAAACAAAGAAAACAACCGCCCGCCTCACTGAAGTCGTTCGGCTGTTCTTAGGATAGGTTAATAGCCTTATCCCAAATGTCTGAAGTCGTTCAGGAGCAATTTGTAACTGGCCGCCTGTCTGAAGGCGTTCTGGAGTTGGAGAATGAGGTAACTAGAGAGAATAGTAATAAAGATGAATAAAGCGTACGATGATAAATGAATGTAATTTCGCAAGCCTAATAAAGAATACTCAAAGAAGTTTTTAAGATAACAAGGATTTATTAGTAGACTAGTGTCCAAAGAAGGAAACACCAAGCAGAGAGCTTGATGTTGTCTGGCCCGTAGTCAGGAGGAACTGATTTCAAATCATCCTGGACCTGCTTATATATCCCTGGTTGAGTGACGTCATAGTGTCCCGTGACATAACTTTAATATTTACTTACATACACACAAATACATAATGAATTTTAAAGTTCAATTCTTGCTTTCCAGATAAAGTAGTTTTACATACACACACATGAATTTTGTTCATTCTTAAAATAAACGCAATTTACAATTTTCCAAGTCCATAGCGATAATTTAATCTATTATTTCTTTTAATCCTATTTAATTGAAAGTTCTTATTGCTGTATAAACTAAACGCGGAAACTATATTTCTTGACTCCATAGCGTTATAAATAAATAGCCAAAAGGGTGATTCGATATAGTACAATTTAGGGGAGGCGTAAATACTTAATTTACATGGAACGGACATAAAGGACGTTACAACTTACATAGTGAAATCTGGAGATAGGAGCACACGAACTTCACAAACACTATAGAAAATTAGTACGTTTCGCAATAACGTTTTCAACTGGCAGGAGAGGAAATGGACAGAGCGGACAGGTGCGGGACTAGTGTTAAGGAAACGCCATATTGTCAGCAGCAATAGATAGATAGATAGATAGATAGATAGATAGATAGATAGATAGATA
>JAGDQP010001917.1:58054-93979 GCA_022664845.1 Lepisma saccharinum
TATTGCCTACCGTGCAGAAAATCTTTTATTTACGATATCTTCCATACCGTAAATAAGCTTGTACCTCGTAACATTTCCTTAAGCATTTTATTCCAATTTCTATTCAAATGTCTTAATATTGTTCTTTGAGCTGGAATATATTTTAGTTTGTAATATGTATACATTTATTTCTGTCGTTGTTCTGCTAATAATGGTAAAATATCAAAACCATTTATTTACAAAATAGTTTTAGAAACGCACCAAAATGTTATCTTACTCGTTGTATTAGGCCTGTAAAGGTAATTCTACAATATATTTCGTTATATAAACTTTTTGCCAATTATTATTCTAAAAATTGAAAAGAAACGTTTGAAAATTGAATTTTCTACCTGACGTAAAATACTCTAGTGTCAATTTTAGTGCCAGTGTCAATTTTATTATGTACAGTTATTTATATATTACAATTTTAATTGCAAAGTTTTATTTTATAAAACTGCGACTGTTATGCATCAATCGTATCGCGTTACTAGTAAATTGACTATTTAAGTTTTCATATTTTTACAACAAAATTCACTAATTGAAATTCGTAAGTTAATGTCTTTTAAAAAATGAAATAAGACTTCAATAATATTACATGAAAAATTCTAATATTATGTGTACAAAGAGAAAGATTTTTTATTGTTAAATTGTATGTAAATGCTGAGAGATGTTGGGGTGTTAATTATCTAAATTTCGGAACGTCAACACACAGGCGAGACAAAGGGTGAAGGGGAAAATGAAGCA
Source organism: Lepisma saccharinum (assembly GCA_022664845.1). Taxonomy (NCBI): domain Eukaryota; kingdom Metazoa; phylum Arthropoda; class Insecta; order Zygentoma; family Lepismatidae; genus Lepisma; species Lepisma saccharinum. Next base: position 58,817 of record JAGDQP010001917.1, read on the forward strand.
AATAAATACTATATACAAAATATAGAAAAGATAAGGTTTTCTATTCTACGAGAGAATATCCGGATTTTGTTGATTTGCGCATTTAAATATATTAATGTATCGGCACTTACAAATGTGTGAGTTCAAAACTATCTACCGTAGCGAAGGGGTAGCTAATCCCTCATTATCATAGGTATTGTGTGGTAGTATTAGTTTAATGAATTATACAGTATATTAACGTTACGTGAGAATAGAAATTCCTAGAATCTATTTTTCCTATATCACGTGTGCCTGAGTAGTGGGATGTTGTTATACCCAATAACTTTGCTCACCTTATTCTCTAATAGCAAAATGTTAGGTCGTACGAATGCATGAGCACAGCATATTAATTACTCAGCTTTTCTATAAACTCGTATATATTTCATTATTCTGTTAATTTCATTTTTAATACTTATATTCGTCGTACCTCTTTGAAATCCCCTTTTTCTCTCTCTAATGCATCGTACATGAGGGTAATTTCCTATTCTGATAATTGTTCTTTTTAAAAACCGAAGAACTGGAGAGGGATGTTTCATTTTTCCACTCATTTTAATTAAGATGTGCTAAGGAATGATTTCGTTAAGTTAAAGTTATAGTTTCTAAATTTTATGAGCCAATATTTATCGTGACTGAACCTCAAAGTTATATAATTGTCAATAATGTTCTAAAAAAATATTTAACGAACGATATTCTGTTACATAATTTAGAAAATATGTCTACCGCATGGATTCTAAAATAGCAACACGACGCACAGGCGTCAGCGCCCTTTAAGAAACAGACTATTCCATAACATTGCAAAAGACGACGCGACCCATACTTGCTAATTTATTGATGAAATGGGGCCTGCAACCTAGTGCTGTTGAACTACTAGCATTTTTTTTTCTTTTAACACCATGAATAAAAGGTATCCGAATCCTTCATGTGCTTGGCACCTCTAATCAGATCCTATTTGAACGTAATGTTAAGCTGTTACGTAAGATTTCTACATGGGATAAGACATATGTGTCATAATATCGAAAAGTACTGAGGATCAATATTGGAAATGAATTTAATCGGAATTTTTAATAAGGGTGGTAGAATAATAGTTACTTGGATTTTATAAATCTCTCTTAATTCGGTGAAAACTCAAATTCTCCAAAAAGTGGACATAGGGCCTTTCTGCAACAAGCGATTCATATATACGTCTACCTTTCTATTAAAACCGAATTGTAAATAAGACAAACAGATCCTTTTAACATTATAAAATATGTAAGAAATGTCTTTGAACTCCCTTGTCCAAATAACGATTTCACATTTTCAATACTGTTTGTGTCGTTTTCCTTCAGTATATATAAGATCAAATTTAATGTTTGTATGGTGAATCTTAAGCTTTAATATTCATAGGCCATTTTCTAAAATGCAAGAATTTAAAGATGTTAAAAACAATGCTTTTCTTCTGTCCGTTAATTACGTGTCATTGCTGTCCCTTGGATTTGAGCTGCTATGTAAATCCGCTAGGTGTCATTTAGATCCGTTTCTTGCACATCTAAAACAAAACGTCATGTTGAATCAAAGTATATGAATTGGCAGAGCGTTGTTTGAATTTTTTCGACAGTATTGTTTAACATGTCAGCATTTTTGACTGCTGGTTAATGCCAAATGTGAGATCAAAATTTACAACAGTAAACCACAATAATGTGATTAGAAATTTATTTCGAAACAAAATCACTCTTTCTTGTCTTTCATGGTTTCGATTTCTGGCGTGAATTTCCTTTATTACTATAAAGTGTATATCTTTTTACTTGATTTTGAAACCTATAACAGATAAAAAAGTACGTATCATTGCTGCAACTTTATACAATGTTTTCTTACCAGTGCTGTCCCTTATCCTGCCACAGCTGTCCCGGATTAGTCGTTTCCGTTCCCAGATTAGGTTTTCCTCCTATTGTAAGATTTAACAATGACATTTATGTGAAACCACGCCAATATCTTAACAAAACATTGCATTATCAAAGTCAGGTAATTGATATTGCCATACAAAAACAAATTAACGATACTAATATTTTTTTAATTATTAACATATTTTGCTTTTCAGTCAACTTTATACGATTTTTTGCTCTAAAATATGTATCGAATTTCTAGATACTAAAATGTTGCTATAACATGTATCCTCTAAGTTTAATTTAATCACAACTATTGTATGTTATGAACTTCATGTAATTGTACTGGATGAAAAATGCAAGGGAACAGCAGTGGCAGGATTGTAAATCACTTTTTAGAATCTTAAGCCAAACTGCGTAACGAATGTGATTTTAAGAAGAAAGAAAGAAGGTTCTAAGTTACTAAATCTGATGAAAATTACTCCATCCTCAAAAAATGATTTTTCATTGTTGTGGAAGCCAAAAATCGATCCTTATACTCTCCATACATAATGTTTTACGATTATTTTACGTTAAACAACACTTGAACTAGTAAAAATACTAATGTGTGTCCGCATGTTCATCTGCAGAAGTATACAATTTCAAAGTTGAACTTGAATGGTTAAAATAATAAAATTGCAGTAATGCGTATATCGCCATCATCATCATCATATTCAGCCATTTTCTATCCACTGTTGAATGAAGGTCTCTTCCTTTTCTCTCCACATATCTCAATCTGCTGCTATCCTTATCCATGTAGCTCCTGAAAAACGCTTCATTTCATCTACCCGTATTCCATTTGGACGTCGTCTTGGTCGTTTATTTTCTCTGGGAATCCAATATAGTACATTCGTCGTCCATCTTCCATCTGTTCGTCTAGTTATGTGACAGGCCCATCTCCACTTCATTTTCTTCGCAGTTGTGTTTCTATTTTCTACCTTTGCTTTTGCCCGAATCCATTCATTTGTCTTCCTGTCCCTCCTAGTTATTCCTAGCATTCATCTTTCCAGTTCTATTTATGTGAATCCTAATGTCACAAGTTTCACAGCCGTACAAAATTACAGGTAAGACACATTAATTATAAACTTTACGCTTGAGACACATTGGTAGTTTGCTTTTAAAAATAAAGCGTAGTCTTTCAAACGAACTCCACGCCACTTTACATCATCTATTTATTTCGTCCGACAACTTGGCATTCGATGTTTTGAACATGCCTAGGTACATACTGATCAACTAAGCCTCTCCGTTAATGTTAATTTTCTTCTTTTCAGCATGTTTATTTGTACATTACTTTCGTTTTACTTAAATTCATTTTAAGTGCTATTTTCGAACTTTTATTGCACAGTTCTTCCATTCTGGTTTGTAGTTCTTCTGCACTTTGAAGCATTAGGATCATGTCATCAGTGAATCGTATGTGATTAAGGTAGTCGCCATTGAATTTTATTCCAACTTCATCCCAGTTTAAAATTTTGAACACGTCCTCAGGCCCCAAGGCCTCAACCTTTATTATAGTATTCTGTATATGATACATTATATTATAATACAGTACAGGATATTTGTTACTTCTTTCAAAAAATATTATCTAGTCTCTGTACTCGTTTGCTGTTTTATTTTCGCTTGCATGCAATAGCACGTTAATAGCACAACTGTGTTATTGAAACAATATTGGTCCTGCATATAATAAGATGATTAAAATATAACAAGACCATCTATTACCCTAGTCACAATGGGTGTGGCTAACCTTAAAGAAGCATTTGATTGGTTATCGTTTTCTTATTGCTACTGATTTATGCTTTTAGATTTTAAGGCAAAACAAGAAGCAAAACTATTAATAATTTGGCTTTCATTGCATTATTTAATCTACCTTCCAGTACATCCATACGAACATTGCGCTTACTAACCAAGTCTTGAATTTCTGTGAAAGTCCTGCATATCACAGATTTGCCTCCACATTTTCTACCTTTTGATTTACTACATGGAAAGAACTCTCAATTTCATCTATTTTCTCATTCAGTTGTTTAAATTCGCCTTCATTATATGCTAAAACATCATTTAGTTTTCCTCTAACCTTTTTTGAAATTATATGTTATCTTTCTTTATATCTGAGCTCAATTTTATTTTAATTTTATTTAACTCACATATCCTGATTTAGACCATTTATAGATTCAATAATATGTACATTCTCATTCGAAATATCTTCATTAAAATTATTTTGATTTTCAGTTATTTTGTTACGTTTACCTACTTTTTTTAACACCCTGTGCCTTTTGCGCAGGTATTGGTAGCTCTTCAACTATATCATTATCATAGGATGCGCTAGCAGAATATTCTGACTGACAAACATCATCATCATTAGTTATTACTTTACCTAAATTTGCACCTTGCATTTCCACCACCAGATTGGAACCTCATCTCGATTAATTTTATGAGAACTATTGTTCTCTATATTACGGTGTGTCAAATTGGTTTTAGAATCGTGAGATATTAGTATATTCATACTACTATTCTCTTGACTTAAAAATTGACTATTAAAATTATCTACAATTTGCTCCTGCTGTTCATTCATAGTCTGCACATTTATATTATATTCGGTGATGGTTTTTGAAAACGTCTTCTAATTACGGCTTTATTCCTAGAAAGATCACCTGACATCTTCAGTGATTCATTCAAAACATTATTACCCTCTCTTACTCCCATAGAAGGGTTTTATGTGGTTCTACCAGAATAACGTCACAACAACAATCACCTTCTACCATTTTTACGTGTCCTCATGTCGTGAGACACTTGTGGTTCGTTTTTATTCTCTATTTGTACTCCTTGAATATGAATACTCTCATTAACCTTATCGTCATGTATAATCTCCCTTCAGGAACTTGCAGGTGATGACTGGTTATTTTTATTTTCGTGCCCATCACGTTTCTGCACCTCTGTAAATTTTGTGTACTCTTTCTAAAGTATTGCTGCAGTCATAAGAACATACGAGAAAAAAGGCATAGTTAGAAATACCAAAGTAGGATGAAATAGAGATAGGAATTACGAACAGCAGATTTTAGTAGTTGGTGCCAAATGTGAATTTCTGCCAAATGGAAGATCTTTTATCGTACATGCATCGAATAGATGAATTAACAGTAAAATAGGACAATAATAAGATTCAACAGAAATCTGGAACAAAAGCTAGGTATGAAATTAGTCAAGGAGCAAGAAATGCATATGGAAACAAGCAAATAACAACTATGGAAATAGTAAAAATCTATTCAAAAAACAAGGCTATGTTAATGACAGAGGTGATAGAGAAATGAAGAAACACCAAGATAGTAATAAAATCCCTAATGAAAGAGTTAATGTATGTGAGTTATGTGAAAGAGGTTTCTGTAAGAAGGCAAGTAGATATGGCAATGGATGAAAGGCGTGCACAAATGAATAAGGCTGATATGATAAGGGGTGTGAAGATCAAAGGGATGAATCATATAAGGATCAAAGTAGTAAAACCTCAGATTCAGAAAGAGAAATATGTACTACTTTTATAGATGATAAGGAGGCAACAGATGTAGATATGTTGAATAGAGTAATGGTGAAAATTGGAGATGTGAGTACTTTGGCATTGTTAAATACAGAGATTTTATGATCAGTGATCTCTAAAACACTACTAGATAAAGTACAATTACCACATCCTTCTGCTAAAGTATATAAAGTTGGGACAGAACATGTGACAATTAAAGCTGTGGATGAAAGGCTATTAAAATAAAATATAAAATTAATGCTAATATAGAAATTCAGAATCAGCTAATAAATTGTGACTTTTTTATTATAGAGAAGTGCCCAAATGTTACTGGGGCAAAACTTTATGGAAAATTTTGAAAAAGTAATTGTAGATTACAAGGTCAGGAAAATAAATTTTACATTTAAACAAAACAAGATATCCAAGAAGGGAAGAAGATGTAACAAAAGTGAGAAATTTATCAGAAAATAAAAGTGAGGTTCTAGATATGATGGAAACGGTTAAGAAAAGTTTGAAACAAGTGAATGCAGAAGGACCAAAAGAAACATTTTCCAATAAGAAGAGTAATACATCGCTGAGTAAGGTGAAGTCGAACAAGAGAGATCAGAACATAACATGTATAGACGAAAATGTTAAGATCTTAACGAAGAATGCCTTAGATGGTGGTAAATATGATGATGTCGAGGAACAATGTATCATAGCTAAAGATTTAATTGAAAACCATAAAAGGTTTATAGATGATTTCCCAGATTTGGATAAAGTTCACAGCAAAGTAGTATGGCTATTAAATGGCTACGATCCAAATTAACTGCAAGAGGAGTTTCCTACTTAATGTGAGAAGTATTTAAACTTTGCATTTGATGTTATCAAAGGGGCCGTTTCTGTTTTCCAACCGGGAGCATTTGTGACGGTACTTACTTTTGAATATAGAAAGTGTTCACGTGATTCAAAAGTAAGTACGTATTGTTATTTTAAATGGAATAAAATAGAAAAGGCTATTTTAGACTTTTGGCTTGAAATTGTATTATTTCATGGATGCTAGTGGCAATGGTATATGACGAACGAAGAAAAGAAAGAGAAGCATAAGTTCTAAAATAGAAATGAATCGTATGGATTCTTAAGGAACATTGTTTCCTAAATAATTTTCTCTGAGATTTATAAAAAAGTATTTGATGAGAAGCATCGAATGCATGTGTGTACATCTTGTTTAAAGGTTTAATATCATTATTAAAATAACTTTGAAATATGCAAATATTTCTAATTTTAATTGATGTTGGATTATACACAATCAAAGTATAGTTTGTTTATATTGTTACCGAATGTAATCTTGATAAATTAAAATTATATTAACAAGTAATCTTGTTTAATTTTGAAATGTATTATAAATGATCTACAGTATTCTAACGGTACTGAATTTAAACCACGGAGTGAGGTTTAACTTAGAATAAGAATATTCAATATATTTTGAGATAGTCGAGATTTTATTGTTAATCAGAGAAATGGATAATCTATCTAGAAATGCCTAAGAATGGCTATGTGGGCAATAGTAAAGATACCAGTTCACTTAGAACTGGAGAATCAGAACAAGCAAACCGTTACATCATCACTCTTCGCTTTTCCCCGCAAAGAATTATTCACTTTGCAATCTAGAACGAAAGGCTGTGTATTCCACGTAAACGTCATAGTTGCAATTACTTTGACCACAACGTTCAACAGGAATACGTTCAACCTGTGTTCACAAAAAAATAGCAAATACTAAAAAAGGAGAGATCTTGAAATTTTTTCGGAAACGCGTATTTTCTTTTCTTTTCTTGTCTTTACCACACAACAACACACAGGCGTTTAATCTCAACGACCTTCTATTCCTTCACTTTTGACGTCGCAACCCACCAAGAAATTCTGCTGTAATCTTTTTAAAAGGTTGTAACTCATATTATTCGCTTTGCATCATATATTCACTTTTCCCCTTTTCTCCTATCATATATTAACAACATATCAATATATTTATACTCCTTCCCTGTTAGACCGGAAACTTTACAAAGTCCCGCCCCCTCGTAGGATAAAATTTATATGCAAAGTCCAACTGATGTCTGTCCTTGTTGAAGTAAAAGCAGGAAGTTCAAATTTTAACAACACTACCATTTTTTTTAAATTTTGTTCTTTTAGTTTGATATACATTATGGCGTTGATTATCACATTTTGGCAGAAAAAAGTGTTGTTCTAATGGAAGATTTATAGAATTCGTATACAATTTTAGAAAGAACTAAATTTCATACGTGACCAAATTTCTAGCACCTTCTCGCTGTAATATTATTTTTCATTGGGTTGGGTTAGGTTGCAGAAGTCAGGTTCGTTTACAGGGTGGACGATTTAACTTGACAATATGAAATATCGCACACACGATGCATTGTACAAAGAAATGTTACAAGCAAAAGTTAATTGACTTGAAGAGGAAATATGACAATGTATAAAACGTAGTCATAGGGTAAGCAGTGTTTCCACCCCAACACAAACTTATTTTTTTAAATGGAACCTATGATATTTTATGCCATTAAAAGATTTAGTATAAAGAATGAATTAAAATTAACCAAAGTTGGTTTGTCAGTGTTGCCAACTAAGGGAGCTATGGAGCACTGTAGAGCATAGTGTCGGTGATATTTGAATAGTAAACATTAAAACCAGAAAGTCATACTAGGGTAGAAAAATGAACTTGCCAATCTGAAATGCTGCACAAACGAAGCATTCTACGAAACGGAAATGTTACAAATAAACAATACCGTAATAAAGGTGGACATTAAATTTTATCATGTAATTTTATTTTGAAGTCGTCTGTAAGGTCATTTGGTAGGAGAGAGCATTGCTTCGCCTGTCTGAGGGTGGCTTATGTGCTTGTTTCGAATGTTGTGATGTGTCCCCTGTAGGTGAGTGGTAACGCTCGCTTCCTTCTACCCAAAGGGTCCCGGGTTCGAATTCTCTTTGGTACACATGTGGTTTGGAACCCACGTGAAACTGTAGGTCTCGTCCTTAGAAGCTCCTTAGCTCGTTCACTCAGTTACTCGAGTGTTGATGTACCCTGATGGTGATTGAACCTAGGACTCTTGGATTATTGTGCTCGGACTCTATCCACTATTCTAACGCACCACCTAGTGAAACAGTTAACAAACGAAATCCATATAGCTAAGGTGAAAGTTAACAGCGAGTTAAATAATAAAAAGGTGGCTTGGAACGAAATATTTTTGAGAGAACAACGTGTCCTACTTTACGTAAATATGCAACTTTTGTTTTGTAAACAAATTCTATTATATTATGACCGTGGGCCTTGTGAATAATCGTTTATTTAAGGAAACGTCGTTTAATACGTCAGATAATTGATGTTTGCGTATGTTATAAGTAAGTTGGTCCTTGAGGGATTTTTTTTTAATAAAATGTGAAGTATTTATCTGAATTGTACAAGGATTTATTGTGTTGGGAAACGTTGAAAGTGTTATCATCATCATCATTATTGTGATTTACTTTACGTATTCTGTACATTTCATTGTGTTGTAGTGAATTGATAATGGCGCCGCTGTCTGTAGAAGAAAAAGTTGAAATGGTTCTCATTTATGGTGAAACTCAAGAGAAATGTCCAACAGGCAATTCTGATGTATGCTGAACGGTTCCCTAATAAACGAACCCCATCACAAAAGTCATTTTATCGTGTTCTCAAACAGTTTTCAGAGAAAAGATATTTCCAACCACAAGCACGGAAGCGCAGAAGAACCTCCACAGATGAAGATCACGAAATAGTAGTGTTAGGAGCAGTGACCTACAACCCACAGGTAGGTTGTCGAGAATTAGCTACCGTTGCAGCGTTTCTAAAACAAGTATTCTTGAAATATTGAAACGGTACAAATATCGTCCATACCACTTGTCGTAACACCAAGAACTCCAAGGTGACGACTTCGTGAATAGACTAACATTTTGTAGATGGGCACAAGACAGACTTCGGGATGATGATAACTTTTTCCTATTAGTGTTATTTTCTGATGAATGTACTTTCACAAATCATGGTTCAGTAAATCGGCATAACATGCACTATTGGACTGTTGAAAATCCACATTGGTTCAGAGCAGTAGAACATCAGCGACCCTGGTCCGCAAATATCTGGTGTGGAATTTTGGGAGATAAGGTGATTGGTCCTTTGTTTATCGATGGCACGTTAACAGGACAAAGGTACACACACCTTTTAACTGAGGAATTACAGCTACTGTTGGAAGATGTTACATTAGAAGAACGACGTACCATGTGGTTCCAACACGATGGATGCCCTGCTCATTATACACGCACTGCAAGAGATGTTTTAAATACAAGCATAACGGTCGTTGAATAGGACGTGGAGGTCCAGTACATTGGCCAGCTCGATCCCCCGACCTTACACCTCGAGATTTTTTCTTATGAAGTTACCTCAAACAGCACCTTTATAATGGTATACCAACGACTCCAGCAAACATGCAGGAGCGCATGCGACATGTGTGTGCAAATATTGAGAGAGACGTACTTTTCCATACACACCAATCTTTTCTGCACAGAATTGGAAAGGACATTGAGGTAGCAGGGCATCACTTTGAACATTTATTGCAATAATTTGGTTGCTTTAGTTATGTTCCCGTGTTTGTATTCTTTATAATGTACCATGCAATGTAGTTCTCAATGCTTCCTTGCATTATTTATGTGCACCTACGGGCTAATGGCAATAATGTTTGTTGCGAAAGTTGTCTCTTCGTGTACAAGGAGTTGGAATACACAATAAAATATGTATGTTTCCATTACCACAAATATCTAATTAACTTTTCCACCCTAGTATGAATTTCTGGTTTTAATGTTTAGTTTTCAAGTATATCCGAAACTATGCTCTACAGTGCAAAAATGGTTTCTGTCACAGTTGTTGATTTCTGAACTGCTAATCAGATTATGCAATAAACAATATGGGTTTCCATTTTAAAAAAATCCATCGCCCTTTTGATAGCCTTGAAAACGTCTTGCACATGAATCATATTTCATGCCATTTGCCATTCAAATCAATTAACTATTGTTAGTTACATTTCTTTGTACAATGTATCGTCTATGCGATATATCCTCCACGACGAGTGAAGAAGGCACATCCAACAAACAGAAACAATTCCCATTCATAGTTGAAAGGTAAGAAGAATTTTTATTCAGTGTTGCCACCCCAAAACTGTTATTTTTATATTTCTCGGAAACGATTAGAGATATCGATTCAAAACAAACGTTATCGGTACTGCTGAGCTACAGGGAGACTTTATGTGATGTTTTCCCCTTAGTTGGCAACACTGACAAACCAAATTTGGTTTATTTTCATTCACTCTTTATACTAAATCTGTTAATGGCATAAAATAGTATACATTCCATTAAAAATATAAGTTTGTGTTGGGGTGGCAACACTGTTTACCCTATGACTTATTCATTGTTATACCCTATGACTTATACATTGTTATACCCTATGACACTGTTTTATACATTGTCATATGCCCCCTTCAAGTCAATTAACTTTTGCTTGTAACATTTCTTTGTACAATGCATCGTTTGTGCGATATTTCATATTATCAAGTTAAATCGTCCACCCTGTATACAGGGTGTCCGGTAAGGAAGTGCAAATACTTGGGAGGTGATAGAGGATGTCATTCTAAGAAAAAGAGTATGTGTGAACATATGGCCAATTCCTCCTGGTTTTCGAGATAGAGTTCCTTTACTGCCTATCAAACCTGCTGCATTCCGGTTAAGTGCGTATAGCACACCCTGTAGGGTGTGTAAAGACGCAAGCCATAACCCAATCGAAAGCGAATGAAGTAAGTTTTCCGACGGTGCACAGGTTATTGCAAGTAAGACCAAAGCAGGAAAGTATCAAAGGGAAAATATAAAAGTTTTCCTCGAAAATTCCCATTTTGGGGCAGTCATCGCCTGTTATGGGGTAGAAACACTGTCACTAGATCAACCAAAATAACTGAGTAGATACCACACTCTATGTCTAGGTTCGTGGGCTGGAAAGGTATCTGCCCCCCTTGGTTTCCGATATAGTGGCAGTGTTTCCACCCCATAACGGGCGATAATGTTTCAAAAAATGGAATTTTCGAGGGAAACTTTTATTTTTTTCCTCTGTTACTTCCCTCCTTTGGTCTTATTTGAATAATATGTGCACCATCGGAAAGCTTACTTCATTCCCTTTCGAAAGGGTTATGATTAGCATCTTTGCACCACCTATAGGTGTTTAAGTTCTGTAAGTGTGTAGGTACTATAAGTGCACATACTGTACGCACTTAACGGGAACACAATAGGTTTCATGGGCAGAAACCAGGGAAAAGGTAGATACCTTTTCTCCCCACGAACCTCGGCATAGAGTGTGGTATCCACTCAGTTATTTTGGTTGCTCTAGTGACAGTGTTTTCACCCCATAACAAGCGATAATTGTTCAAAGAAAGGGAATTTTCGAGTGAAATTTTTAATTTTTCCCTCTGTTACTTCCCCCACTTGGTTTTACTTGCAATAATCTGTGCGCCGTCGGAAAGTTTACTTCATTCCTATTCGAATGGGTTATGATTTGCGTCTGTACCCCACCTACAGGGTGTGCTATACGCACCTAACCGGAACGCAGCAGGTTTAATGGGCAGTAAAGGTCGCATGTTTACATATACTTCTTGATTAGAATGACATCCCCTATCACCTCCCAAAATATTTGCACTTCCTCACCGGACACCCTGTATATACAGATAGATAGATAAGATGGTAAACAAGGTAGAATAAAACGATACTTTGTAATGGACCCAGAGATTACCTATATTTTAGGAGTATATATATATAGAAGGAGAGAGAGAGAGAGAGAGAGAGAGAGAGAAAAAGATTCAATATACTCAATGTAAGAATCACAATATTCCGCCACGGATTCTGGGTGTGGGAGCACCGAACGTTATCTCAATGCTGAAAGGCAATTTTTATTAGTAAAACACATGAAGACATATTGAAAAGAAGCTATGAAAAGAGGATGAATAGCATACGCCCGCATGTCTGAAGTCGTGCAATATGCCAAGGATGGATAAGTTCTCTTGTTCGGCTGACTGAAGTCGTACAAGAGCAAGGTAAATGACCGACCGCCTGTCTGAAGCGGTGCGACCGTTGTTAGGATAGGTTGAAAGCTCCCTTATGCCTGTCTGAAGGCACTTGAGAACCTGGAACAGTAGCATACGCCCGCCTGTCGGAAGGCGCGCAATATACCAACCAAGGTTGAGGACCCCTTCCCCTCTGTCTGAACGCGTGAAGAAACAAAGAAAACAACCGCCCGCCTCACTGAAGTCGTTCGGCTGTTCTTAGGATAGGTTAATAGCCTTATCCCAAATGTCTGAAGTCGTTCAGGAGCAATTTGTAACTGGCCGCCTGTCTGAAGGCGTTCTGGAGTTGGAGAATGAGGTAACTAGAGAGAATAGTAATAAAGATGAATAAAGCGTACGATGATAAATGAATGTAATTTCGCAAGCCTAATAAAGAATACTCAAAGAAGTTTTTAAGATAACAAGGATTTATTAGTAGACTAGTGTCCAAAGAAGGAAACACCAAGCAGAGAGCTTGATGTTGTCTGGCCCGTAGTCAGGAGGAACTGATTTCAAATCATCCTGGACCTGCTTATATATCCCTGGTTGAGTGACGTCATAGTGTCCCGTGACATAACTTTAATATTTACTTACATACACACAAATACATAATGAATTTTAAAGTTCAATTCTTGCTTTCCAGATAAAGTAGTTTTACATACACACACATGAATTTTGTTCATTCTTAAAATAAACGCAATTTACAATTTTCCAAGTCCATAGCGATAATTTAATCTATTATTTCTTTTAATCCTATTTAATTGAAAGTTCTTATTGCTGTATAAACTAAACGCGGAAACTATATTTCTTGACTCCATAGCGTTATAAATAAATAGCCAAAAGGGTGATTCGATATAGTACAATTTAGGGGAGGCGTAAATACTTAATTTACATGGAACGGACATAAAGGACGTTACAACTTACATAGTGAAATCTGGAGATAGGAGCACACGAACTTCACAAACACTATAGAAAATTAGTACGTTTCGCAATAACGTTTTCAACTGGCAGGAGAGGAAATGGACAGAGCGGACAGGTGCGGGACTAGTGTTAAGGAAACGCCATATTGTCAGCAGCAATAGATAGATAGATAGATAGATAGATAGATAGATAGATAGATAGATATAATATGGTAAAAAAGGTAGAAAAACAAAGGTAGAATATCAAGGCAGGTGTACAGGAACTTCACAAATACCAAAAAAAAGAAGCGGTTTCGTTTCGCAAAAGCGTTTTCACATGGTAGAAGAGAAAATGGACAGAACAGGCAAGAGCAAGACTTGTGCTAAGGGTACGCCATTTTGACGATTGATACTGGGTAACAGTGGAGCCAGATTATGGAGCGGGAAAATGACTAGATGGGTCGGAGAAAGCACAAAATGGAGAAGAAAGTGTGAAGGTTACTAGGAGCAGGTAAGGGGCATCCTGAAGGAATAAGTGGGTAAAGTATCAGAGGGGAGGAGAAATAATAGCAATAATAGAAAATGAAGATGAAAGGGAAAGGGGGAACAAAGAAACAAAATTGAAAAATAGAATAAAAGTACAACTATAGACGGAACGAAGAAGAAAAAAGAAGAAGAAGAAATTGCGCTGTAGAGATTTACAGGCAGTTAAGGTCGGGTTCATGGTTGGCGGAAAGGATAGAGATGTAATCTCCTCTCATATCTTTCTATTCTAACTGTGGCAGGTTAGTCAGGGTTCACGATTTTCAGGATTCTGACTCGAAAGTTTTCGTCAAAGGTGCAGCCGTGATAGGAAGTGTGTTCAGGTATGGGGAGGTGCGGAAGTTGATATTTGGAGGAGTAGCGATGGTTGTTGATACGAATTGTTAGAGGAGTTTTTGTTTCGCCAACGTAGAAGGCTGAACATATGTTACAGAATAGGAGATAAATGAGGTTGGAAGATATGCAACTGCCGAACTGTTGGAAAGAGTACGTCTTGTGAGTTACAGGATATACGAACGTAAGACTGGGATAAAAATAGGACGGGTTCTGCAACGGGTTTTCTGGCACTTGCCTTGTTTGAGGGGAGAGGGCGGGATTGATAAAGTTCTGGTGAGAATCGTGTTGAGATTCGGAGGTCTGCGGTAGACTATTTTGGGGCACGACGGGAAAACTCTTTCAGTTTCAGGTGACGCAGTGAGTATGGGCATTGTTCCAAAAATAACAGTATTTCTGGACTTTTCAGTCAACTGCGAATTCTAATGTCACCTCCCATTAACTCTCTCAAAAATAAATTTATGACAAAACTGACTTCAAAAATAAATTTCTGGTAAAATGTTAACCCAGATTGATATGTTACATGATCCGTTCCTATTTAAAAAATTCCTTTCGGCAGGCCTATAAACTTAGGTAGATCTCGAAGTGTTTTTGATATTCAAAAATTCAAATCTCGCCTTATATGAGCGCTATCGAGAAACTAGTTATTGATGTATAGATTAATCATCAGGAGTTTTTTAAGGATACCCCCACAGGACGTGGTTTTAAAAATTTCGAATTTCCATCCCCACCCCCACTCGTACCCTGATAACCCCGATAACCCCTGAATCGTTGGTGTCACCGTAAACTTCGTATCGAGTACTATAATTTATACAGACAAAGTTTCCCTCTAAACTCCATAGGAGCTGATATATTATTTTTTCAAAATTTCAACCCCCTCCGCCGACCACCCTCTTGGACCGATTTTGCTCATTAACGAACATAGCCAAGCTATTAAGCCTAGAAACAACATAAAAGAATTTGGTTCAAATATCTTCAAAATTATGGCCGCTAGCGTGTAAATATATATATGACATGGTACCGATCTCAGTAGGTAGATTGCTGTTACCGCCCATACAATTCATTTTATCTTATCAGTAGGTAGATTTTGCTTCGAAATCTACCTAAAAATTGAATAAGATTCAAGATGGTGGCCATTACGAGCATACTCCTAAAAGATATGCCCGTAATCCTTACGAGCATACTTCTAACATTTACAAAATATCCATTAATGTGTATTTGTTTTCCATTATTACAAACATTTTATAAATAAACGTGCGTTTTCCAACTAAGATCACACTATAAATGCTTGTTCTTATGAGCCAGACTTTTGGCCACTGCGTCCGTCTTTAAGGACGAAAGCACTTTTAATCATGCTTTCTGGTGGTTTCCTGATGTACTCCGCTATTCTACGAAGTTTGGTCAAAAAGCGCTTGGAAGCATCGATAAGTTTACTTGTAAGAACTTTCGATTGCAAGCCGTATTGTGTAATAAATATTCAGACTTACAAGTACTATGAGAAGAAAGTAAAAAATACATTTTCAATTTTCCTGTCTAGTTCAGTCAACATCAGAACGTGATAATATGGAATTATTTTTCTGCTATCTCCCTCCTTTTAATATAAAAAGTGCATTGGAACAATTTTTAATTGATATTGGTAACAAAAACATAGGAAAAAGGTCACGAGCACTACAACTAAAATCCACAGTTGTTAAGTGCTAATATTGAGATAACTAGAGATATGAAAGTCACAACAGCTTAAATACGTTTCTTGCCTTTCTGCTAATCTAAACAGTCACACAAGGCACATCTTACGCCAGAGTCAACCCTAAATGGCGCCGCGTCATTTTAAAGTGTATGTGTTGGGGGCTTAAGAAATTTCTAAATAAATCCATAAACGTGATTAATGTGGTGTTCTTCGTATCGAATGAACAATGCAGCTTGTCTTTGGCTCTTTTTCTCGAAGATGATTGAGTTATGGTTCTAATACTTACTCCTGAGAGCAGATATTAATTTATTTCTCTTATACGTGCTTTTTCTCGATACCTAAAGGAAGTAGCAAATACCATAGATGTCAAAACGTGTTGGTAATATCTTTAGGTTTTGTCATTAAATATCACATCTTTGAACATTTGTCACTTCTTTGATTTCTTATGTGAATCCCTCATCTGATATTTACTCAACGTTAATGTTGTTGTATTGCAAGATCGATGATATTGCTTTTCATGGACAGTTTTTGATTCACAAATGAGTAATGAACTTTTATCTGTTCTTTTAAAACTTACCATGTGGTTTGGGCTCCGTTTAACTCAAAATATGTTAATAAACTTGATCTTTTACCTGTATTGCTGTGCCAAAACTTCGCTCAATAATATATGTATATATAAGCAACTAAAGCATGAATTGGCTCTGCTAATGACTATTCCAAAACCTGAAACTGGTACGAGCCGACCAATGATAAGATTTCCGCTCACATACATTTTGCTAATCTACTGATCACCATACCCATTCCAGGTATAAAGCAAGAACTTTTAGAACGCGTATCTATCGTATTAAAACAATTGCTAGTGTTTATGCTATTAATATAGAAGCATTTGAATCGTAATTCATTATCATAAGAAAAGCAATCTTGCCCCCTTGTAATGTTCTATGGAGGCGCAAAGGAGGCTAGAAATCGCAATTGAATCGTATTTTCTTAAAAGGGAATCATCAATCCACAATTTGGTTAATTTTAGTTTTGAAGTGTGTTAGAAACTACCAAGATATCTGCATGTATTGGTATTAAAATAGAATAAAAAAAATCAATTATCTTAAGTTTTATAGTGGTCTGGGAACTTTTAAGATGGTATCAGTTAAGATCTCATTCATATGGAATTAACTTATTCATTAGGAAAAGTTTCCTTCAACTGCAATAAAATTAAGGATTTGCAAGAACTAAATCGTGAAGTGTCTGACGAGAACTTAGAATACTATGATAATATTTTAAGTGGCTTGTAAACAACGAAAACAACAACAATTACTAAAATTACTGTCAGTTCTTGATTTTTGTCTCATTGAAAGATCAGTATTTTATTAGCTATTCCTTGAATACTCAATTATTCATCACCTATAGCAAAAGGAGCATAAATTCTTTTTCTGTTTGATTGCCTGTTGCTATAGGGGCTCCGTCCTCTGTTTCTGCTTTAGTTCATTCTTCAGCTCTGGTTACTGCCAGGGTATATTTATAAATTTTCGTCAGTGATCATTTGATATCTAGCTATGGAAGTAAATTCTTTGTTGTTGGTTTTTGATTTAATTATGTTTATGGCTGTGTGGGGATTAATTATCAATATGATTTAAGTAAAATTACTGCTTTATCTTCTTCGAGTCAGTTAACTCAGATTACAATTTTGTTAATGAGGTGTGTTGTATTTCCATTTACTTACACACGCTCTTTTCAAGGTTCTATTATTACTGTGCTGGATATATTATTCATGGAGTTGATGATAATCAAGATATTCGTTCCATTGTAGACTTAGTATTTCAAATGACGTTGACTACATCCTGTAAAAATACTGTAAATTCAGGTCTCTCTGGTGTTCCTTTTTAGGTGCATCTTATTCTAAGAATTTAAATTTAGAAATTCCTGCTTTATCTTACATGGATTGATTTAGTGTATTTTTCTGTTTTCTACTGGATCAACTGTTTGTTATTCTATTAGCCTAAGTTATTTAATTGGATTACGTTCTTCTGGGAGAATCTGTCATGAGGTGGGACATAATTGAGTTAATTCGAAATATATTAAAAATAGCTATTCTATTGTAAGTGGCAGCTTATGAAGTTAATATTATTTTCTTGTTCTGAAGTTACTGTATTGCCTTATTTTAAAAAAAACATGTTATTTAATTTTTAGAGGGTTAAGTGCATGAATTACATTTTACTTGGAGAGTCTCGAATAGTGAAAAATGAGATTTTTAAAAATATATTTTATATTTTTAACTATGATATACTCTGTATGACTCTTGGTTACGTGTCTAAAAATTACTGTATTCGTTTTCCTTTACATGCAAAGGGTGCTTATACTATGATTATTGATCAGGGGTAAAGTGCAATGTTAGGATAAGGTGTATATATAATTCTTTAGTGAATCATTCAATACCAATAACAAACATACAATGTAATAGATTTAAAATACTTTTATTTTATTTTGTTTCTCTTTACAAAAGCCAATTTGATTTGGTAGTAAAGCATGGCGCTGAAGGTGTTAAAAGTATAATGAATATCCCCTAAATATAACCGTTAGTTACTCCTTCAGAAGGTTTTCCATTATTACCTTGAAAAAGTAATATAAATTATTTTATACTAAGGAGGTATTGGTATAACATATAATATGTTAAGGGGTACTAACAAGTTTAACCGCTAAATTATAAAAGTTACCAGCTTTTTGTTGTTTATGAGTTAACAACCTCATTAGTTGATGTTGGAAAGGAAGTCTCAATTTTATTATTAACCATAAGATGCCGCTAATTTGGGTTCAACTTAATAATTAAATGGGGTTGAATTGTGATCATCTAATTTCAAGTAGAAGATGAACGCAATATTTCTTTCGCTTCTCATTTGATTTAGTGGATGAGAAAAGTTGAATGGAAACATCTTTAAGCTGCAAACGACGTATCTTGCTTAACTATAATCCTATGTTGGTCACTCGAGCGAGTCTTGATTTCATTCTAGAGAATGGTCATCTCTAGACTTAAGAGGAAGATAAATCTTATGGTGGTTCAAGAAAAGCTTATGGAGGATGTAGGTGTAATCATGATTGGTAGGAGAAGAGTAATTTCTACATCAATGATTAGGAAAATAACTGCAATAAGGAAGAAGCGTATGAAGAATGAAATACAAGCTGATGATTTAGGATTAAATCCACATTCGAATGAGGATCTTTTCTATCGGTCAATGGAATTTTTATAGGAGGCACGTGAAAAGTTTAATTGAGGTTGTGATAATTCTAGTGAGTAGAAAGGCTGTTAAAACCATGTTGTTAAATAAATTTTCTACTTGGAAGTCAGATGTATTGCTTACACTAAGTGAATTTTGTTACCCTTCTCAATCTGTAAATGTAAAGAAATAGGTATACTACTTCTACGAAATATCAATACCATACTGTTACTTCAAATCCAAAGTGGGGGTTGGGTGGAAAATGATATAATATATGACGAAGTAATGATGAACCGATAATAATGTGGATTCCCTGGAATACAGTGACCATAAAGAAGGTATACCCATAAACGGCATCGGAGATCATGAAAAGGCTTTGGTGGAATCTCAAAGTACGGCTTTGAAGCATCAGCTTAGGAGATTAGTGAAACTTGGGTTACCTGGATATAATTTGCTTCTATTAATTTGTGGTGAGCTCAAGTGATGTGACTCCTGAGGCTAGGAGAATGATAGCATTAAGAAGAGACTTTATGATTTTAAAAGATTGTTGGGATACAAATCTCGATTTTTGGGGCTAGCCTTCTGTGAAAGAAGGTACTAAAGAACGAGATAAAAAAGAATATTTCCCAAATCATTAGTAGAGTTATTTCTCCCCGGAGGCCTGTTGTACTTAAATTGTGTGGAGTCATTAGAATATCTCTTGTCGGGAAATATCCCGTCATTATTAAATTATTGTTCTTATAATAACTAGAAAGCCTAGTAAAAGTAGGTTGAATTTATATTAATGAAATTATTTAACTAAGTTAGTTGTGGTGATGAGGGCTCCTATCGAGCCAGTTAGAGATCAGAGGCTTTGATCTGTGAGGTGATATGGATGATTTTGAGGTGTTCATTCATGTTACTTCACTGAATAGGTTGTTAGTACTGCAAATACATAGAATTGGTGATTGGTACTGCAGACCCTAATATGAGTAGTAGAATGTGTCCAATTATAAGTTAGAGGACTATGGATAATAATAGTCTGGGACTTTTTCTCCCTCAAAGGATTAGTAGGAGATTTCCTTCTACTATGTTAGCTATTAATCGAACAGCAGGAGTACCTGGGTGGTTAACATTTCTGGTAATTTCAATGCGTGCTATGAATGGAGTCCGTATTGGGACATGATGAGCAAATATGTGTTGTGTATAATTGGCTCACCTATGCACCATATAGGTTAATTAGGCCTATATAGGAAGGGCTAGAATTAACATAAATGTGAGATGTCTGGAGCTCTTAGAAATAGGTGCTCTTTAATATGGCGCGCACTTCTGTGTTGATTAAGAATACTACACGATTGTCAACAGTAAGAAGGTAGAATTACTTAAAATGTTATTACTGGAATTGTGTGAGTCGAATTCTGTGGGTATGAAAGCTGAATTTGCATAACTACAATATCATTGATGTCTGGCTACCTTTAATGTAATTTATGGCTGATTAATTTCATCAATTAGATAGAGTATCCGAAGGGATTGTAAGGCAGTGAAGATTAATATCATGGCTGGAAGAATGGTTCAGAGAATTTCTAGGGTTCGATGTACTAGAAGATACCGGTAGGTGTAAGTGTTTAAGAGATGTATTCCAGAAGAATAATTAATATAGTATGATCGTGGAAAAGGGTTTATAACATGAGCAAGGAATAGAGTCATTTGAGGGAAGATAGCTGTAGTTTTGTAATTCCATAACTACGACTAGATTTGAATGATGTGAAAGAACTAGTCACTAGGTTCTAGAAGTGGCTGTAATGAATGTCGGTATTTGTCACGTGGCATCAAACAAAAATGCCCCTCTTTTTCTACCTAAAGACAAGTTCCTCTGATCAGTCAACAGTTCAGGATCGGCTAAACTGCTGACACAGTAGAAAATGCACTTGAATTGGGTAGTTTTGACTGTCAAGTAATTTCTAAGACTGTACAAGAAAGTAGCCATTTGTGTGGTTCGAAACAGATGTAGTATTGTTTTACCTCGAAAGTGGGATAGATACCCAATACCTTAATGCATTACATCGTATAATAAGTTTTAATTGATTTCTGGTTAAACACTCATTTCTTTAAACTATTCTTCTTGAATAGAGTGCAGTCACACAAGAATGTTTGTAATTGGCAGTCTACGTACGTGCTTAATAAAATTCGAATGTCATTTATGACCTTTAGGTAAGTATGGCTCATGCCGGAGTACGGGTGTTGTGAGGATGTGGGAATGAAAAAAGCAAGGGCCCCGTTTCGAAGATATTATCCTAATATTAACGTTTTGCGACTGAGGATAGCCTTGGATAAACCTAAGTCAGGATGTTCCTTGCGGCGTTCGAACTCAGGCCCACCAAACGCGAAGTCAATGCTGTACCAACTGAGCTATATATGTCATATGTTAAAAAAAAACTATAGTATTTTCTATTTCACACAAGATGTATTTTCGTTACTGCATTTCATTAGTGTGTGTTTCATTATTACAGAATTGACATAAATCTGCGTCTTCAACCAGATGTCATAAAGGTGCCGTTGCAACAACTATTTTCTGAAGTGGTAGAAATACTTCCACATTTGTTTATGTAGATAATGCAGCCACGAAATTTCTCATTATAACTTCATTATTATGGCTCTATATCTTAATTACAATGTGTTAGGCATCTTCCCCGAAATGAATGGGCATCTTACTGGTATGTTGGTCAACACGCACATTTTGGTATATCAGGTCCATTTATGCGCTGTAGCTTCATGTGCTTCGGTCAGTAAAATAACGAAGGTTCAAAATATATTTGTTCAAACTTTTGCTGCTCATTTTTCTTTCAATGGCTCCATAATGGCTACTAGATCAAAATGTGTGACATCTCCCTCAATCTACTCTAGTTAATTTGTGTTGCGTGAATTGTTGTAATTCATCTGAAGGTATTAATACCTGCTGGAACGATAATAGTTATTGTCACTACGGTAAAGCAGACGCGGGAATCTGCGTCTATTCTTACTGTGAATATGTGATGTACTCATACAATAAATCCTAGAAATCCAATTGCGAGCATTGTGTAAAATATACCAAGCACTGCAATTTTTTTTTTCACTTTCTTTGGTAGCAATATCACAAAGTATTCCAACCCCAGGTTAAAATTGTAATATAGAGTTCTGGATGGCCAAAGAACCAAAACGTATTGGTATAGGACCGGGTTTTTTCCCTCTTCAGTGTCGAAAAATAAGATGTTTAGATTTCGGTTTGTTAACAGTACAGTAATGGCTCCTGTTAGGACTGGTAATAGTAATAATTGCAACTAATCATACAAAAAAGGTACTCGTTCTATTGTAATGTCTGGTATTTGTATACTAATTATTGTTGTAATAAAGTTAACAGCCTTCAGGATTGAGGAAACACCTGTTAATGTAGCGAGAAAATTGATACTACGTTTGCGATTGCGTTTGATTTGAGAAGATACATAGTTCACTTTATTTCTGTCCCACGATCTACAATTATTTCAGTTAGTAATAAGGTCTGTGACAGAGGGAAATGTCAGAATCTTATGTCACTAAGCCGTGGGAAGGTTATGTCACGGTTGTTTATTTCTAGAAAATGGAATATTTGATAATGGAATTTGGATTTACAGAAGTTACCACCGTAGCGAGTTGATATTACTTGCTATAGCTGTTTGGCAAATAAGGATTCATCGGCTGTGTTTGAGATCTCTCTATAGAGAATATCTTGGATTTATCTCTCTAGATTTATCTAGAGTGAAAATTTATATTTGACTACCACCAAAGCAGCTCTGAACTCGAGAGATACTGTTTAAAATAATGTGGGAAGTCCTGATTATGAATGACAGAAATCTGCTTCCAATGCGACTGGAAGTTGGATTTCGTACTCAACCGTAGTCCACTTTCAAATCTCATTCTTAATTTCAACATATTTGGCCTCAGAATATTACTTTGCGACAATCTGAAGTATAGATAATTTATTTTTTAAGTAGAAGTAATATTTAATTAATTGTACAAATTAAATATGATTATGAAATGAACTACCCATGGTAAAGCGATATACAAGCAACTCAAATGGAAATACTACGAACAATGCAAAGGGAAAATAATTAAGTAAATACGGAATAATGTAACGATTTCATGAATTACATATGTTTTTATAGTTTCAAATTAGAAACGGAGAAGCCAAACCTGATTTGCCAAATTTGATATAGCTACCAAGATTCTAATTAAAGAAACCGAGTCATTTGGATAGGCTTCATAGTCGTCCCTCCAACTTCTTTATGAGATAAAAAGGTGCCAAAGAAAAAGCAAAGTAACTTTTCAGTCGTTTCGGGGGCAGAGAATAGTAAATAATATGTAGCGGGAAACAGCTCGTCGTCCTCTCCTCCTCTAGGTAGAAGACAGGTATTACAGTAAGCTCAAGTTAAAAAAGAGACGATTATCTGAAATTGCATTTATTCTGTGATCGGCCCAAAGCTGCCATTGCATTTATGCTATGATCGGTCTACGAAGCAAATCTAATATTATATCCTTAATTTGAAGACTTTGGTTTTAAGCCAGTGTTTTTCCTTTTAATTATAGGAAATTATTTTCCGCTAAATTTGCTTTTCCAGCTTTACTTTTTTACTCGTTTAAGATGTTTAGTAAATTAAATTATTGTGATAAGCTTTTTTCTATTGTTGATGTTAATGTGTGATATTAAATGATATTTCATTTCCTTTTGCGTATACAAGTAATTACTGTAAAATATCTAGATTTTAAGAATATATCTGGGGCATGCAGGTTAAGAGAAATTACTGGATTTGTATACGGTGAAATGGAAGTTGTTAGATTACTTAGTAGATTGTAATTGATGTCTGGAGGAATCTCTATATTTCTGGAGGAATATTTA
This sequence comes from Lepisma saccharinum, assembly GCA_022664845.1. Taxonomy (NCBI): domain Eukaryota; kingdom Metazoa; phylum Arthropoda; class Insecta; order Zygentoma; family Lepismatidae; genus Lepisma; species Lepisma saccharinum. The sequence goes on from JAGDQP010001917.1 coordinate 82,927, forward strand.
TGTTTAGAGAACGTACATGAAGGAGGTAGTTCTGGATGAATTTGAAAAAAAAAATATATGCTTGGTCTGGATTACTGGAGCATTAATTTCTTTTGAGACAGAAATGCTGCGAAACAATAGAGGAAAACAGTAGTTTTTTATATTCCCTGGTCGTTGAAATCATAACTCTACACCGCTAAATCATGTCAAGGAATGCTAACAAATGGCTCTATGGATTCTACTTTGGTAAAATATGCCGGGGGTAAACGAGACCCTCATTCGGATCTCCGGGCCGAGCCTGCTTAAGGGGCTCCAAGAAAAAAAATAGAAAGACCTTAGAATAGGAACATGGAACGTACACACTCGTATAAAACGAGCGCTGTGCAGACGGCGATACGAGACACTAAAAAGTACGGACATACTAGCGATAGAGGAAGTCCGGTGGGACTGTCAAGAAAACATTGGTCAAAGCAAATACACTTCCTACTACGGGGAACTCAGTTAAACCAATTTGGAACAGGAATTCTCATTAACATGAGCACGTTTCAGGTGAATCAGAATGAAGAGTTAGTGAACGAAAGATTATCCTACATTACGATATGTACTCAGTGGTACAACACAGTTTTAATAAATGTATATCGCCTGACTGAGAGAAGTTGATGCTAACGGCAAACGTACATTTACAATGATCTAGATAGGTTGTTTGACCAATTACTCAAGTATAATACGTAAACCGTGTTAGGGAATTACAAGCAAAGGTAGGCACGGTAGAAGTTTTAGACCTACTATAGGAAAATCAAGTCTTCAGAAAGTCAGCAATAACAATGGTAAAAGAAGTTTATGATTTCGAAAAATCTAATAGTAAATAGTATGTGCTTCGAATACAAACATATACACAAATACACAAAGATATATCCGGATGGCAAAAAAAATGATCGATTACGTATTGTATAGAAAGATATACAAAGATATACGAATGTAATGAATGGTAGAAATTACGGGAACGTAATGAATGTTAGGGATTACAAAGGAGCGAAAGGTGACACTGATCATAATTTATTGATCAGAATAGCGAGAGAATATTATTGCATTGCCCACAGCGAAAACAACAGAACAAACATTACTATTTTCCATTTGAAACCCACCTTCAAGTCTTGCCTCTTTGCAATATTAGCGTGAGATTGGGTTGGGCAGCTCATAGCGTCAGTGCCACACAAGCATATTTCTCTTCCTCTAATCTGGGGCAGGATGTCCCTAGAGATTCGTAGATTGTCAGCGTTCCGCCACTCCAAGAAGTTCCTTTGTTCCACTGATCGAAAGGGAGGTTGCATGACATTGTTTTGACTTTGCGTCCGGAATGTTCTCCAGGCCTATTATTCCGCGAATTCGGGGAGTGTTCCCCATTTTTATTTTTATATTTCGAATTTTTACATCTGAAATTGGAACCTGGATCTGAAATTACATCTGATTCTGAATCAGGGTAACTGAAACTAGAAGTAAAACGATTAGATTTCCCGAACATGAAAGCAAATTACTAACTCGAAATCTCAAATAGGTTCGAAATCTTAGCAGATTCGAGTAAAAATATAAATCGTGTTAGTAATAATGATGACATTGATGTTAATAGGATGTAGCAGGCAACTCGAGACACAATGAAGAACGCAGCGAAAGAACGTGTAGGTTAAAAGAAAAGACAGGAAGCTTTAGTTGGATGAAGAATGCATAAGCTTAATGAGGAACGAAAAGAAGCTAAGGAGTGATGACTAAGTAGTAAAACCAAAGGGAATGTAAACCACTACAGTAACTAGAAACGAAACGCAACATGCGGGTTTAAGAAACAAAAGAACAGAAATATTTATCGCAGAAAATTTTGGAGGTGGAGGAGAACGCTAAAATAAATAACATTAGAGATATGTACAAATGGGTAAACACATTAAGAAAAGTTTACAAGCCAATGTTATAAATGATTAGAAATGAACGTGCAGACCAGTCGGATCCGATTAAAATTCTCGATGCATTGAAAGATATTTTGACAATTTTTTAATGTATTGTATACCCCGGATAACAATCTGAAGAATTTGAAATCCAAACGCAGAAACATGGACACCCGAATCTAGCGAGATTGAGGTCGAAATCTCGATAAAAATATTGATAATTTTCGAATTACAAGGAATTGCCAAGATCCCAGCAGATTTATTCAAAGCGGAATCAAGAAGCTACATCAATACTTAAGTGCTATATGTAGAAATAAAGAGCTTCCAAAGGAACTGAAAACTTCAAAAATAGTTTCAAATTATAAAAAGTATGTACAAATTACTACTCAACATGTTACAGTGTTGAGTAATATCCTTCTAAAATGTCTAAACGTATACATAGATGAAATCACTGAAGATCAGCAACGTGGATTTAGAAGAAAAAGATCTACATTGAACCAGATTTCACCTTGCAAGGTATTACAGAAGAAATGGGGATACAATGGAACGGCTCACTGGTTGTTTCTTGATTTCAGAAAAGCATATGATTTTATCAAAAGGAAAAACTATAGGATATTCTGGTAAGATTTAAAATTCCACAACGACTTGTTTAGCTAGTAAGGATGTGTCTTAGCGATACCATGAGCAATATATCAAACAGTTTCTTAATTCGCAGTGGAATAAAACAATGTTATGCCTTGTCACCACGCTGTGACATTGCATTAAAATGTTACATTCTTAAAATAAAAGAGCACATAAAGGGACTAATTTTGAATGGCTTGAACGAATTGTTCATATATGCGGATGGTGTAAATTTAATAGAAGACGGTATAGATACAAAGTAACACCGATGTCTTAGTAGAAGCTTGCGATTAGATAGGTCTAAAGATGAACGCAGAGAAAACAAAATACGTAATAATAAGCCGAAATACAGAGGATGTAGGAAGTAGAAACATAATTAAGAATTAGTTCATAGTGAACGTAAACAAATTTAAATATTTGGGAGGAAATGTAACAAGCAATAACAAGGTTAAGGAAGAAATAAAAAGTCGCTTAGCATCTTACAATGCATTTTTAGTCGGTCTAGAAGTTCCTAACTTAGGGAAAAGTATCAATCAAGTTGAACTTCAAAATTCCAAAACGGTTATTCAATAGGTAATATTTATGATTGTAAAGGTTGGAGTACGACCTGGCAACTAAACACAACTTGCCTGTGTTTAAAAATAAATTTTTGAGAACGGTATACGGGCCAAAACAGAACGTGGTGATCGCAGAATGGAGGAGAATATAGAATGAAGTGTCCCACAGACTGTATGATTCACCCGATATTATAAGAATAATGAAATCACGACGAACAATATGGGAAGACCATGTAGCTAGGATGGAGTAAAAACGGAGATTATATTCCATCATATTGGTAAGCCGAAGGGAAATAAGCGTTGGGGACACCGAGATGTCGTTTGAATGGCAATGATAGAAGGGATGTTTGACTTGTTTATGTTCGCGTTGAAAACGTGCTCGATGTTACCCAAGATAAAATGAAATGGCAAACGTTCTTCACTGCGCCGATTAAGTTGCGAGTTCCGTTACCCATAGAGTTAGTTAGTTTATTTTTAATTCTTAATGCTTCTGTTATAAGGATAATTGTGAAAACATAACTTAATTTTAACAAGTGTAAACATTCGGAAAAGGAAAGCGTTTTGTTCTTAAGGGTCAAGAGTAGAGCCTTAAACTATTATTATTGCTAGGAAGAGCAGAACGCATTTTAGAATCAATCACCTACACAGGCACAAGTAAATAAGTAATAATACATTTTATTATCATTAGACAGTTACTATATGAATCTTGGAGGAAAAGTGTTTGAAATTCTTTCAAATGAGCGTGAGTCGTTGATTTTAATTGCAAAATTAGCATGTATCAGCAAATTTATTATAATCAATAAAAATAATTTTGAGGTACACCATACAAGGAGAAAGAAGTGTAATCTAAATGTAGATCAATTAAAAAGTTCATACAAGAAATAACAAGTTATACTGAAACGCTAATGGACTTTACAGACATTTTTTTGATGTGGATTTATCATAGAAAGGATCTTGTAGTAGCAGAGATGGTAGCGCGCTTACTTTCTCTTTGCGCAGTCTCAGGATCTTTGTAAATGACGAGCTTTCAACCAGGCGGTTCTAGTTCTGAAACTTTACGTCTGATGTGCTACAAAGAGCAGTCAAGGTTGGCAGAAATCGCTGCTGATCAGCTGATCTGCGAGTACACACAGAAGGAGAAAGGACCACCTAATATGAACGAATGAACTTTTCAACGGGACTATTGCAGGTAGAGGGATTCAGATCGTTCTATGTGGAAAACTATTTGGAATTTCAAATTGTGTTTAAGAAAATAGGAATTTCTGAATGATAGCAAACAGTCGTGATTCTAGGCCACTAGAACAATTCCTTGACTAAAATTCTTTCGGGTGTGACAAATGAAAGTTTTTTTATTCACTAAAATTTACAAATAATAAAACTGTTTGGTTCAAATTCCTTTTGAGAAATAAGTTGAAATCACGAACACTATATAATGATAAGTGTGATAAAGTATACTACCGAAAGTGATTGTAAACCTTAGTTTATAATTCCAGTAGAACAATGAAATTTCGAAAGGCGATATAAAACTTTGAACCTCAATATAAAAAACACAAAATTCGATTTTTATTTTCCAGTGAGTGCGGAGTATTTTATGGTAACGAATTGTGTTTGAATTCTTGAAATTTCTGATGAAGAGAAAAACATAAGATGTCCCGACAAATAATGGACAAATTAATAGTGATATTTGAATTGTAAACAAATGCATGGTGATGTTCGATATTTATATGCAATCGATACAATACTATCGAGATAATGTCAATTCAACACCATCAGTTCACTTTAAATTCATACTTGGGAATCCAGTAGTATTTCTTTTACAAGTCTGGCATGCGATGGGTCTGGTCTGGCATGACCACATTTAAAGCAAATTTCCCTAATCGTTCTCGCATGAGGCGCGAATATATTTTGATAATTGAGTCTTATTATGGAAAAGGTAATAATCTCAGAGTTCTGGTGTGGCTAAAACCTGGGAAGTTGTCCACTAATTCCACTTTATCAGAATACCAATTTTGAATGAAATAATTCCAGGCGTTCTTATGTGAATTGTGAAAACGTTGTGTTTATTATTACCATTACCTATGGAAACCTTAAAACGTTTTCGCTAATCTCAAACCTTATCAGCCTTCTCCAGCACAAACATAACCACTGTACGAAAATTCTTGATCATCAGTGCAGAATTCTTGGAGGAGTTTAATTACCGAAAGATACAAAGAGAACGTATAAAAGATGAGCCAGCGTCTGCGAGCGACGCTCAATGAATCTGGAAAAATAAAAGGTTTTTGGTGTTCTCTCTTACGAATTTGAGTCGTTAACTTTAATTTCAAAAGGATTTTATGTTATTTCTTGTGAATTTGAGTCGTTCACTTTAAATTCAAAACCAATTTGTATCACCAGAGTGACCATAATCAAAGCAGTCGTAATCGATGGCCAAGGAAAGGAAATTAATCGGCAGAGCTTAGAATTACGACTTTCAACTTCGGTCAAGTCATTTAAATAAATAGTACTATTGGAATCATATCTTCTACATATTTAAAACCCCTAAAGTATAATGTGTGTCTGCTCTTCCAGGAGTTTTAAGGTGTTTTGACCTACAAAGTTGGAATTTCGTGGGAAGATTCGTGGCCAGGTCCGAATTTCGAAAAAACTCCAAAAGTTGCAAATGTCCTCTTATCTGCCACAATAAAACCACCGAACTTCCCGATATCGAATATTCACTTCCTCGTGGGCTAGAGAGTTAAAATTGAGCATGAAGATTCCCTAGCCGGTTTGAATTACAGAAAAAAATATAAATGAAATTAGACTTATAAGTAATGATCCCAACATCACCTTTAAATATCCTGTATACCCGAGTGAAGAAACTTTACTTCCCGATGGGCTAAAAAGATTAAATTCATTCCAAAGATTCGTGTGAAAGTTGAAATTACAAAAACAATTAAAAAATTAAATTATACGTTGAAGTACTCCAACACCTTTGAGTATCGAAAATGAACTTCCATTCAGTTTAAAGCTAAACTTAGGATGAAAATTTACGGTTAGGTTAGAATACGGGTATAATAAAAATTTAGTTAGCCCATTACATACTCTTATAACATCCCCAACCCCAGGCATCCGAAATGCATTTACCGAATTGGATAGGATGTCAAAATTCGGCATGAAAATTCAAGGATCCGTCGGTATTTTGTAAAAAAATAAAATTTACAATTACCTCACTGCAGTTTGGCTTGAACATTAAAGAGAAGGTGGAAATTCCCGGAAAAATAAAAAGTACAGTATCCCATTCCTTACCTCAATAACTTGTTAATCTACTGTATACCAAATATGTACTTTCTATTGGGATACAGAACTGGAAATTTAGCATGACGATTCTTACGCAAGTTAGAATTACGGGAAAATATATAAGAATGCATTCCTGTTATGTACGGCAAACATAAATTTCCAATTACGCCCAAAACAACCCACAAACCATAGTTATCGAAATGAATTTGCCATTAGTCTAGAAAACTGAAATCTTCTTCGATCATTTGTAACTTTGGAAAATATCAAATACTGGAATTACTTTCTTGAATTATTTCCAGAAAAATGAATACACTAGAAAATCGATTATCCGTAACCCAGGTTTATCATCAACGATTTTCGAGAAAATGTATTTTTTTTATCTGTTATCTCTATACAAGAGAGCGCGTCTAATTAATTCTCCGCAACCTAAATGTGCAGTCTTGTGCAGTAGATGTCCTAAATTTATTAAAATAAATGTATCTTGTATAACAAACCATTTCTTTACTGTATTTCTATACTGATGCTCTTTAATTTTTCTTTTTGTGTATGGATTCTCTTGGGCAAAAATATTCCGGAAGAAACTACTTACCCATTCGTATCTCCGAGCGAGGACCTCCTTCGGGGTCTTCAAGAACATGATTAAGAATGATATGAGAATAAGATCGTGGAACACATAAGCTTTATACCAAACGGGAGCTCTTCAGACGGTTATGCGCGAGACTGAAAAGCCCAGGCTGGACGCGAATTTTTTTGTCTAGTTCTTTAAATCCTTCGTTTCGTTGGCCAATGAATGCGCATAAGACTGTGCTCCAAATACGAATCTCTATAGTACCAAAGTGCAATAAACATCACCGCACCTGACTTATCTAACCTCCACGTACCCTTGGTCACTAATTTTATGAAATTTCCTAATGCCTATATATATAAAAGAGAAAAGTTATTTTTCTTGAACAAATATACTCATATTACTCAAGTGCAATAAAAAACCGCGAAAAATATTTTTCTTTAAAAAATACATAGAAAGCTACACCAGCATTCGATCTTACGCTACCAATACCCCAAATTGCCAACTGGAAATCAGCCGCTTATCAGTCTTATTTACTTTCATCTCTAACATTTCTTATGCATTGATATTTTCATTCAGAATACCGTACTTTTAGAACTTCAAAAACTAGATTCGAAATAAAAATCTAGCGGGATGGATGGCCATATTAGCGACACAGGAAGTCCGGTGAGGGAATCAAGACAGCGTTCGACAGGAAAAATGCACTTTCTTCAACAGGCGAACTCAGTCTAACCAGTTTGGAACAAGATTCCTGATTATTAATAGTATGCTTCCGGTGGTTAAGAATATAGAGTTCGTGAACGAAAAATTATCTTACATTGCGATACATATTAGATGGTGCAACACGGTTCAATAAAGTTCATGCTCAAACCGAAGAATTTGATCCTAACGACAAACACACATTTTCGATGAGATAGATAGGTTATTTCATTACTACTTCTGGATCAGGAGTTACAGTAGATCCAGCGCTGGCGCGTCTGATTACGAATCCGGCGATCCGGGTTGAAATCTTGCCCAGGAGGCTGGATACTTTTGTCGCAGTGTTCCCATACATGACGCTTTAAGGTGCATTTAGCCGCTATCAAATTGAGTACCAGAGCGTCCTTCGTATTCCTGTGCATCTTTTGGAGTAAACGCGGCGAAGCATGAGACTGAACGCCTCATCTCACTTCGAAACATTGGTCGATACTATATGAGAGCTACATCGGCATTTCGTATGCGCCTTCACGGCACATCCGCATAACTTCACCTTTTTTGAGATATGTTGTTTGATTAATTATCCAAGTGTAATACGAAACTAACACGAGGTAAGGTAGAGACGAAAGTTTAGCCCTACTATAGCCAAATCAAGTCTTCACGAAGTCGACAACAAAAATGGAGGTAGACCTTTGCAGTAAAAAAACTAACAATAAACAGCATGTACTTCGAACATAAAGATATAATCAAATACACATGAACTTCTCGGATTGCAAAACACAGAATCAGATTGAGCACGTATTAATAGATAGATGAAGAAATACCTACAAAATGAACGTTGGGATGTACAGAGAAGCAGGAAGTAACACAAAGAATCAGTTAGTGGTCACAAAAATACGGGACAAGTTATGCATCGCGAACTGAGAATTTCAAGACATACTACGGCCCGTTGGCCGGAAGAAACCCACCAACCACCCCTGTCTCTGCTCTACTCTAGAGCACATGTCACTGTGCGAGATTTAGGCAACTAGGTGTATATCTTGAACAGTTTCCACATGGGACAGACTGGTTCCCACTCCTAGCCTAGGGAAATCTAGGTTCGGATTACAATTATCCTTAATAAGAATGTTGGGAACTCTTATTTGCATTTCAGTACCTATCCTTCAATCCTTAACTGTTTTATCTACATTACTTATTTCTGATTTGATTCTGCTATATCACTTATAATCTTTACAAGCTTTCAAAGCAAAGTCTAAATACAAATACAAAGTTTTGTTACTAAGCCATAACAACTTAAATTCCAGGCAAAACTATTAAATAATTAGAACGTAAAAGTAGATTACGAACGTAAAATCTCAAATAGTTTGTAACTCTTTTCCCATAAGAGTAATTATAAAGATCATTTTAATCATGAAATTGATGTGAATTAGATGTGGGAGACAACTCGGGACGAAGTGAAGGGTGCAACAAAATAACATTAGGTGAGAAGAAACGACCAGAAAAAGCCTTTATGATGAATGCAATGAGGAAGAAAAATAAGCAAGGAATTGATGGCCAAGCAATTAAACTGAGGCAAGTGCAAACCACTACAGTGAAGCAAAACGTATCGCCACGTCCGGGATTAGAACAAAAGCGAACATATCTGACGCAGAAAATTTTGAGGATTAATAAAACGATATAACAAACCACACCAGACGTCTATAGAAAATGATAAACTCGTTAAGGAATGGTTACCAGCGAAAGTTATGGATGATTACAAATCAACGTGGAGATCTAAGGCGGAACCGACTAAAATTCTCGATGTGTGGAAAAGCTACTTCGACAATTTGCTTAATGTACACACCGGAGAACAAACAGATGAATTGTTTTTTTTAAAAAAAAAACAGGAATAATGACATACCTCACAATTGTTGATACTTGAGTCTAGCTAGATCGAGGTAGAAATGTCAATAAAAATATTAAAGTATTAGAAATTTACAACATCCCAGGTTAATTCAACAAATCGGGAGGAACGGGACTAGTCAAGGAATTACATAAATTGAAGTGCTATAAGGAGAAAGGAAAGCTTCCAAAGAAATAGAAAACCTCAGTAATAGGTCTGATTTATAAAAAAGTGATATATCCTACTGTTATAATTACAGCGGAATCTTTTACTCCCAAAATATTATGAAGTATTGAGTAATATCCTGCCAATGCACCTAAGCGCCTACATATATGAAAAAATTGGAGATCACTAATGTGGAAAGAAAATAGTTCTACATTGAACCCAATTTTTGTATTGTGCCAAATGTTAAAGAATTTAGAACACAATGGGATATTTCATCAGTTGTTCATAGATTTTCTTTGGATCATCGCAAATATGAAAATTATAAAATATTATGACATTTTGAATGTCGATAACAATGCTTTAATAAGAAAAGATGTGTTTAAGTGAACTCATAAGCAGAATACATGTAGTCAATTATACAGCTGTGGGTTCGCTACCAAACAATTTACGACCATAAATAATATCGTACACATTGCAATGCAAGGAAAATGAATCATGCTTTTCGCGACCAATCTGTTTATTTTAGAGTCGGTGGCGTCTTGAACTGTTATTAGTGACATTACATCTTAACTTAGTACCTAGCAATATCGCTCAGGCCCATGAAAGTCTGGGGTTCCGCAAAGCTAACATCAGGTGACAGTTTCCATTCCTGGAACAAGCTTTCACAAATTTGCCGAAAGGAGGTGATATCATCCAGAATTTTAAAATGCGGTACACACATGTATAACGTGCAATTAAGGCAGAAACCACTAAACAAGGAGGAAAAATCACGAATGAAAATAAAAACGGAAGAATCTAACCTGATTTCATCTAACCCTTTTCCGCTCGCTACGGCTTGTTCGGCATTAATTCATGTCTGTGCGTGACATATTACTTTTGGTATGAAGTTGGTTTATCACATCAACGTGTATATTAAATTGAAGAAGTAACGAATTTCGATGTTTCCCAAAACGAACTGTGTGTCACCGTGGCTTAGGCGGTAGCACTCCTGACTATGAATCTGTCTCAAATCTCGGCCAGAACGCTGGAATTTTTTCTCGTTATAGTTCAATGACTGTCTCAGTGTGCTGTACTCAGTCTCTTTTTAATTGAATAACAAAGCGTCCTTCGTATTCCTGAGCACCTTGTGGAGTAAAGGCGGCCAAGCGTGGGACTGACCACCTCATATTACTTCGTGCATTTGGTCGAGAATATCCTCCATGCTCTACTTCCTTATCCCCCATGCGCGTTCACGGTGCATGTGCACGTCTTTTCTTTTTGAGATAGGCTATTTGACTTATTACCCAAGTGTAATACGAAAATTGAGTTGGCTGTTTAACACGAGAGAGGCAGGGAAGAAAGTTTTAGACCTACTACAGCCAAATCAAGTCTTCACGAA